>JACXVO010018815.1:156851-169999 GCA_015501135.1 Hapalochlaena maculosa
GCCTCAAAACATAAGTCCCCCTCAATAAATCGGGGGACCAATAATATTCAAGGACAAACAAAATTGAAATATTTTGTTAGCAAGTTTAAGTGCATTAAATATTTTTGTTGAGAATTCAGTAGGAATTGCCACACAAACCTAAACATATATATGCAACTATCAGATATCTCCTCTCCCCTTGTCTCATTCATTATCAAAGTAATTTAACTAAATCAACTTAAATTGCTTCAGTGCTTTGGAATGGCAACAGTTCAATAACTCAAATCAGTGAAAGAAAACATACTCTCTAAAATGTCTTAAACAAAGCACAATGGATTTTCAGGAATAAACTGTATCAATTCAGAATGCATACAGTAAAAACAAAAAAATTATTTACTTAACAAAGCTCATCTTACTGCAGATCTTCAAGACCAAGACTTCTAGTGTGTTCACTGTCATTTTTATGTTACATTTTACTCTTCAACATTGCTAATTTTATCCAGATTTTCAAAAAATATCACTTTAAAATTAAAACAATTAAACTCATTGTACTATCTGAGAGCTACAATTGGCTAAATTGATAGAATGTTAGGTTGTAATAAAAGAACAATATTTATTGCATTGGATGCACAATTCCTGGTGGAGTTGTAGGGATGCTACCTTGACTATGGTCCCTTTAAACTGAATAAATTCCATAGCTCTCTAGGTCTTACTATAACTTATTTCTTCCAGAAAGACTGATTGACCCTAGAAATGAACAATACTTTACTCACCTCAAAAGGATTAAAGGCAAAGTTAACTATAGCAGTATTTTAAATCTGAGTACAGAAAACTAGAAAAAATTCACGAGGCATCTGTCCAATATTCTGATGACTGCCAATTCTTCACCTAAAATAGCTCATTTTATTCCTTCAATGATGCAGAGTTCCATTTAATAATAATAAAGTAATTGCATAAAGTGAAGTATTTTATAATTAACAAGTGTTTCATTAGTTGGAAACGAACAACTATTTCATTAGTTGTAGTTGACAGTATTGAGTTCTTGTAAGGTCTGAAGAAGACAATTCGAACCCACACCATATATGCTCCCCGAAATTCCCGTTGGTGCTTCATAAACAGAGTCACTGAGAATCATCTTTGACTTACTGGGGATCTTTAATCATACATGCTTTGAGGACCCATAATAGTGATGGTAATGAGTTTATTTTCACATACAATAAAAAATAAATCTGACTGAAAACAAATTTGAAATATTAAATCAGGACTGTTGTAACGATTTCAATATTCTAGAGACAGGAAATCTGCAGAACTGAATCCTCACCTGTGGGGTGGAACGCAAATCTTCAACAACATATCCTGAATTTGAATTATATTTGATGTAATCACCTTCGATGAAATGCTCAAGATGATAGAGAGGCTTTCCCTCACGTTCATGAAACTCAAGAACATACATCTGGAAAATGTCTACCTACAAAATAATAAAAGTATGAAAAGAAATTTTAATTTGAAAAATTTTCTTATGAGGCTGGTTGGTCATTTCAGATGTCATTATCGATACCTAAAAGAGAATTCCACTGCTGTTTTTAAGATATTTGAAGCTAGCTCAAATTAACAAAAATAAAATATAGAGACCACATATGATCTTAAGTAATTAGGTCTCCAAAATAGTCATGGTACAATGTTATATTGCTATAAAGGTTAGTCATGATTTGGGTTAATTCTGGACAAAACTTATCTATATAACTATAAGACTTGAACTCTTGATAGATGGTCCAGTATTCCATCTTTTTAAATTTTCAGTCAACTTTGTGCTATAAATGTTGGAGCAAGGCGAGTCAAGAGAGAGAAATTTTCTTACTTTTTTAGGTGGATTATGCCGGTTATATTCCTCTCCCCATAATTTAGCATCCATTTGCAGCTTGACATCTTCAAAATAAACACTCCTGTCAACATCTTCCAAGTAACGCTTTGCAACATAATTCTGAGCATGTTTCCAGTCACCATGGTGAGTAAAATTGGAGAGCTTCTTCCTGAAAGTTATAAAATAACAAATGATATGATATTATAAAGTCAGCTATTAAAACAGCAGTCTCTCATATTGCACACAAGCATCCTTAAATGAAATAATGGAAATGAGCCAAAATTTATAACAAGTCTTGAATGCATATTAATCAAACATATAATCTCCAAAAGAGAACCAAAACTGTAATATATAGAATTCCAACCGACATCTCTTGGACAAGAAAGCAATATTGTAAATGTTCAGCAGCTAACTGGAATATATTAATTATGCCCTTATAACCAATAATTTGCAGACATCAACATGCATTTAATTAGAATCATGAAGTCAACAGTACTAGAAAATTACATAGAATAGCAATAATTTAAATTAAATCTGTCATAGAAATGTGCATATTTTCCAGTGGCATGAGAAATGTTTGATAGTCAAAATTCTTCTATTACAGAAGTGAAAGTTAACTTTTAGCAAACTTAGTAAAGATTAAAGCAAATATAAACCTTTATCTTGCTCAAACAGAGAAATTTTGAAATTCTTATTTGAAATGCTTTGTAAAATCCTTTAAGACTGCATTTGTTAATGATGTTAGAAATATAATGTAGGTGTGAATTAAAACGTACGTAAACAAAATTAAAATAATATAAATTGAAATATGAAGATATTTTATACAGTTTTGAGTAAAAATATATATAAAAAACAAAATTTTAAATTTTTGTGAGTTTTTAAAGTAGAAATAGAAACATTTCATAGCTACCAGTTAAAGCTTAAAATTTCTAAATGTATAATATCATCATAAACATATTCTATGAACTGAAACTTTGAAAACATCTTCCAAAAGTGATATATCAATCTTGTCTCAGTAACACAAACATTACTCATGTTAGAAAAACATTACCATACCACAGCTACTTAAACATAAGTGACACAACTACAACTCTAATGACTGCTCCAAATGGTGGACATCACAATCACAAAAGATGTATCTAGATGCAAGCACATTCTTAGAATAGCTAGGATTACACAACCTCTTCAAGTCTAGAGAATACTTCAGCCTCCAACAATTTTTGAAATATACAAAGAGCAGTTAAGCTCCACAAGTGAATATTTCTCTGACATTTGAGACAGTGCTGTTGTTGTACAACACAGACTCCATAGACTGCATCCAGACAAGCCCTCCCCAACAACTGAGTGGTATAAAGTCACTCAGACACACACTCTAGGCACTGTCTTTTCTTTATGCTTTTTCCATTGCAAATATGATGGCCTCTGTTTCTTGGAGTTGGGTGAAATTATACCATCTCCACCCCAACCCAACCTTCTCTGTTCCTCCTCCTCTTATCCCACCCCCAAATTGTGTTAAATACCCCAGATTATGCACTAACCACTGTGTCCAGTTCTTTATTTTCAGAGTCCTCCTGAAACCCCCTCTCTACTCAAATCTTTTCTGTAATGCTTCAAAATGAACATTAATAGCATCAATCTCACTAGTCTCAGTGAGCTAGTGAAGGTTATGGGCATTACCTCTTCTTTCAGATCCAACAGAAAAAAAAAATCCAGCTTTGTTTCAGTTTGGGGTATAAAGAATAAAAATACAAAAATAAAAAACTTCATTTCCAACATCATTTTATCTGTTTTGCATAATTGATTGAAATAGTCCTTTCATTTGTCTATCTTCCTGAATACTAATACAAGTGTCTATCACACACCATAATTACATACCGGAACCAGTACAATGGCCTCTCTTAGATGTACTGACTCTTAGTTCAGATATCAGATGTTGTCCTCACCTCACTCGTAACCAATTTACCTTTCAAAACAACAACGTATATATTCAACTAATCAGACAGTCCTCTATGGTAGCTGCAAATGCTTCATTTTTAGCTGTTCATATTTCACTGTTGTACACCATCACACTTCTAACATCTGTATCATGCTGTCTACCTTGTGGAGAAGGAGAGAAAGATGATAAAATAAGATAAACTCACAGTCGGAAACACTGTCTCATAGCACCTCGATTGAATGACTACAAAATAGAAAAAAATCAGAAGAAAAAAAGAAATTAAGTTGGCTAGACGAATAAATAAACAGTCAAATATCACATTTCTTATATGAATAATAAAATATTAAACTTTAACCATTTTCCACTCATGTTCAAATAGTGTTAGAGTTAGTCACTAAATGAAATAGAACCAGTTTTTAAATTCAATTCCTGCAGCAGTAAGTTGAGACACATATCTACTAGAATAGAGGTTTTCAAACTTTCTGGAACACCGCTCATATCTACATATACCCTCAGCACCCCCACCCCTATTTTTATGTACAGATAAAAATTTTATATTTTATTAATTTATATATACTATCAATCATTTAATATTTAATATATAATCTATATACCATACTATAATAATATTATAAATTCATAAGTGTCCCCCAATCCACTACCTTTCTCCCAATGTCTCCTTTTATCTAATTGCCCCCTTAGGCACCAGCGCCCACCTAGACCCTCTGAGCAACTGTCCAAGGCGGAAGGGAGCAGTAGCACCTACTTTTAGAACCTATGTACTAGAATAAAAATATTTTGTTGACAAGCACTTTTCAGAAACAGAAAACACATCAGTCCCCAACAATTATCAACACTATATAATGTTCAGGTAAAATCTGCAATGGAATATTGCTCTTACAACTGGGGCAGTGTTGCTGCTATACACATACACACAACATAGACTGCATTCAGAAAAGAATCACTATTCTAGATAACTTTCCCATCAAAGTTTGGTGCCTATTCCTTGTCAAGTCAATGAACTGAGGTAATGCAGTCAGGTGTCCTGTTTTGAAACTACAGATTTAAACTCACAAATAAGCTAATCAACATCTTATCCACACAGTTTTGTCTCTAAAGCTCACAAGAATAAATTACCTTTTCCCCAAATAATCATACTCCAAACTAAAATTTTCTTTTTCTCGTTAAACAGCACACGATAAGCTTTTGAAAATTATTAATTTCAAAACATATATATTTAATTATCTTTCTAAGGTATGTTAAAACTTCATGCATGAAATCTAAAAAGTTTGTTTTATTAATTTCACTGCTTAACTGCTGTATGTGTTCTACACCATTAGAGAAATTTGGTGATTTTCAATTCATTTTAGGATTTCCTGATGAAAGAAACCCACTGCCTACTCAAGATCTTTTGTCAATCTACCTGTATGAAAATTTCAAAGAACACAAACTAATCTTATTTTATCAATGTTATTAGGTTTGCAAGAATTTGGTTACTGCAGAATGGTTACAAAAATCTTGAAAGAAAGAAATGCTATTTTAGGATTTCCCTTTTTACTGACTTCACTGATTACTATCACACTCGTGTTTAATTTTTTTCAGATCTGCTTTAATGTCTTATTTTGTTTGATTTTTGTGTTTTGAAAGCTATGTTTAGAAGACATTTTCAGCATACAGGAAAAAAAATTGAACAAAAAATAAAATAGCTTGCTCACATTTTAATATCATAATTGCTTTAATTTGAATTGTTTCATAATTACCTTATTATCAGCTTTCACCTGCACAACATCATCAGACCATCTTTTCTTCAATGCATTGTATCGATATCTTGTAACATTCTCAATTTTGAGATCTTCCAGGTGGAATTTAGCCCAAGGATCAGTGAGGTTCTTGATCTTTTGAAAAGCAGTGAACCAGTGGCGCTGAGCTTTACTCCGATATTTCTCAGAAGCAGCTTTCACTTTTAAATAATTCAAATTGAGGGTGCCATTAGCCTTTGATAGCCTCCGCTGTCGCAATGACATAAGAGCCTTTGGGCGATCATCTTCAATCTTTCTCTGAATGACATTGCTGTTTTCATTATCAGATTCGGAATCGGAGACATCAGTTATTGGAAACAGGAAAAAATTGCTTTCGCTCTCATACAATGGCATCTTGGCAAAGGGCTTCTTTGGTGATGATCTTTAGTATGTTATAAACTAACAGTCAAAGTCATACTATTTCAAAGCACTGTAAAATACATCCACTTATATAATCTGGGTAGAGGCTTACAGGTCATGTGATATTCAAAGTTATTTAACCTATGACCGTAGAATATCATAGAGACTGAAACAGAAACAAAACACAAATTACTTTTTATTCATATCAATTTTTAGTAAAAATCAAAATTATAATTACATTTTATCAGTAGAAACTTCGACAGAGAAAGGATTAGCTATTTCTTTTTGCAATGATCCACTTTTGATTTCTTTTTAATATTTGCTCCATGGATTACCTGTCTATTTTTCTTACAAAAGTATCCCCACATATTTCCATCAATGGTAATTCTTATGCAAGCGAAATTTAAATAAATCAAGGTACAAAAGACTATCTAAAAAGCCATCAACTGTTCAATAGCCCAGAGATACATTAGATTAAGACATTTTTTGAGAAGAATGATCCAAGACCCACAGTGATTCACTTGTAGCTAACCTCTGCTCTATACAGTCACTGGACTTATTAGAAATAGTGGTCAAATTTCTCTCTCAAATAACACTTAAAAAATGGAAGAACCTGGTGGATAATGTTGTCCTGAATAAACTTGGAAAGACAATATTGTCACTGCTTTTTAACTTTTGATTAAAGGACTATATTGCACTATTTTGAGATCTACTTCAATTGCTACTTATCATAAATTCATATCTTAAATGATTAATACTCACTGCACAGAACAATAAAAATGAACTAAAGTCTCAATATAGTACCAACTGAGAGTTTAAAAACATCACATGAGTAGAGTAAAACCATATACCCACAATATATATATTCCATATATTCAAAGCCTTTATAACAGTGTTATAGCCTTCTCCATTACTGAGATTATAGTGTTTATATATTTATTGACAGCAATAAATACATTAATCACTCAGTTCCTAGACTGTAAAGCTCCCATGTGTGTGTGACTTCAACGGCATTAAAAGAATTCTCTTCGAGAAACCATACACATTGTCTACATTATTAGTATGATTATGTTATTAGATTATATATATATATATATATATATACACACACACACACATATATATATATATAATATAGTGTACTTTGTTTCTTACCCTCATTTCAACGATACATTTCTGAGATGTAGACTATGAAGACTTAATTCCCTTTTAGTAATCCCATTAAAAAAATTATATCATAAACACAATGCTAGGAATTTTAGAATTTTAGTGGCAGGAGCACTCAATCATTAACACCTCCAAACTGAATTAGTAGTTTATTGATCCTAGAAAGACAAAATATGAAGTTGGCTTGGGAAGTATTTAAACTCAAAACTTAAAAGTAGCAAATACTGCAAGACATCTTGCTTGATGCTTTAACAATTTTACCAACCCACTGCATTAAATAGCTATATTAATGATACCCTTATGTTTACATATCACTGAATAACTGAACAAAGATAGCATATTACCTCTAAGGGTCAATGTAATAAGTACAACTTGAAAAAATATTTTAGTAAAAGTATAGAATAGAAAGCATTCCCAATATCATTCAAAGCCAAAACATAATTACAAAATTGAAGGGACCTAGTTATCCATTCAATAGAATGCAAGACCACAAACCAAAGCATCAACAGCTCATATACTGTCAACCATACTACCCAATATACTGAACCTCTAAAATGATTTAGTTTGTCCAGATAAGTAGTGTTGCATTTCACTGCTGTAAGCAACAGTAGCATAATAAAACAAGTGCATGTGATTTTAACATGTCGGCATTGAATTCAAATGCTTTTTCGGCAGCTTTGGGAGGAATAAACTAGACCAGCTGACTTCATATAATTCAACCTGATACAAAAGTAGTGTCCATACAATCCACATCTTATGCTAAACTAATGGTATTTAGATTAAAGACTATTTGCCAATATAATGTGGCTATCCTGTTTAGCCCCAGAATACATCGTTCACAGCTGGCTATACAATATTTGTGTCCTTATATTTTCGAACAAAACATCTGTGGACTGGTTTCTGGGTTACTGCCCTTTATCAACAGAGTGGCTGCTCGGTTGGGTGGTGTTGCTGAATTCCCATTCAAAAATATATAGTTTTTAAAGTATTTAAATTATTTTCTCAATTACCTATAGGCAAAACAGGGCTGTGTGACTACAAAATTTACTCTGCAACTATATGGTTTCAAGTTTAAAATCCCACTGCACAAAATTTTTTATCAGAACATCAAATTGATTAAAGCTTCGTGAGTATGGAGACTTACATATGCCCAGTTTAAATGCCAACACCAGGATGTTGGGTGCCTTTAATAAAGGCATTCTACAGCAAGCTTCCGAAAATACTCCCTTCAAATTTCCATTGCTCTCTGCACCACACTTTTTCTGCCTCAGCCATTAAAAAAGATTTCCTAAAACAACTAGCTTTTGTAGCAGCAATCCTCATATTTAGATATTAAACACAAATTATCTATGATTCTCCTCAGTATTTCGGAGGTCTCCTAACTTACTTTTCTCAATATATTCTACAGTTAGCTAGTTTGTAGATCTTTCAATATCACTAAGTATTACAGTTATTAAATAATAAAATGACAAAAGCAATTCTAATGGTTTGAGTAAAATGTCAATTGTTTAGCAATCAGCATCATACTATTGAAGTGGATCCTCACAATATTTCTAACTGGGGTAGGTAATACATTAAATCTTGCTTGCATGTAAATTGAATTAAGCAATTTGCTTGAGAAAAGTCCAGGAATTCTTTTGCTCTCTAAAATTTACTCAGTTCATTTTAAATAGGGAATTCAACATGTTCATACCTGGTAATGACAGTAATGATATTACTTCATACTTTTAACATTGTCTTCCTTTATGACCACCAGCACACAAGCACTGGCCATAGCTAAAACCAAAATCGTAGTTATGGCCAGTGCTCCTGGGCCAGTGGCACATAAAACTCACCATCCAAACAACTGATTTCCAACTGATTTAGGAGTACCCTTGCTGAGCTGGCAACCTTATTTGCTTAAGACATTGAGTTGAGTAAAACCAGCATCGTATTTATGAAACTCCAAATCGTAGCAATGGTTAGGATCCCTCACTAGCAGGCACCTGTGTCTGTGGCACAAGAAAGTACCATCCGAACATGATCAATACCAGGCTAGGATAACTGCTTCTATGCCAATGGCACATAAAAAGCACTCACTACACTCTTACAGTGGTTGGCATCAGAAAGGGCATCCAACTGTAGAAACACTGTCAGTCCAAACTGGAGCCTGGTGCAGCCACTGGCTCTCCAGACCTCAGTCAAACCGTCTAATCCATGCTAGCATGGAAAACGGGCATTAAACAAAGCCTGAAAATACCCGAGAGTCATCCTGTATTACCTAGGTACTCTTTAATTTTCACACCATTCTGTGTTCATTCACTAAGATTGTGAGTGTGCATATAAGTGTTTGCGGGGGGGGGGGAGTATATCAGGGATGTGTGAGCATTGGTGGGAGGCATGTGGATGGGGGTGCGTGCATGTATGCATGGGTGTATGTATGGGTGTGCACATGTGTGCGTGCGTATGCATGGCTATGTATGTGTGTGTATGCATGCATGGGTAAATCTGCTAGTCATTTTAAATTAGGCTGTACTGGTAAGACTGTTTCACCAATTATATTAAAGACTAAAAATACATCCAGAGTTGTCACTTTACTACCAAAGATTATTCTCATTCCCTGCTATTTTTAATGTTTACTGTTTTAAAATCTGCAGTTACTTCATCTGTTTTTCTGAATGATAATTATAAAGCTAATTACTTCTTTGCTACTTTTGTAATGTGAATTACAGTTCAATTCATTACAGTGAACTCCATCTTTACAATATATTTATAATTGTCAATGTTTAATGAACTATTCTAGTTGTAAGCAAAATGAGAATGACAAGCTAAACATTTGACATTAATGCGCTAAACCACGTAGTTGTTATAGCATCACCAAGTTAAAGGATCAGCAACCTAATTCAGTGACCAAATCAAAGGTAGTACATGTGAACTGTTTTTATGACAAATGATACATCATTGAAATTTTGCTCTACACAATAAGAATTCAACACCTTAGATAAGCCAACTGAAATCTTGTGAGTGGATCTTATAGACAGAAGTGAAAGAAGCTGTGTGTACATGCGTGTGTGTGTTAATGATTGTATTTCTCTAGAAATTACAAGCTACAAGCCATTTCTCCTGTCAACAAATCATCCACTGGCATTGCATTTTCAAAGACATACAAAATACACACACACACAGAAAAAAAGAGGATTAACAACAGAGGGGCATTTAGCTGTAAAACAATGTCACAATGATATAGTTGTCTAACTGATTCCAGCACACAAAAGGCCATAAAACAAATCTAGATGCCACAATGAAATAATAGAGAAGCTTATGTCATGGTAATCAAACATTCTTCACGATGAATCGCAGCAATCAAGAATAAAAGTTCTAATCCTTTGAACAACAGAGAGAGAATTGAGATTGGATAAAACAAAATTTAGTTAAATCTGGGTAATTTTTTTTAGCTCAAAGTTGCCACTAAGTAAACAGAACTGTGATCAAAAGTACATACTAACGAGTCCTAGTAGACTAAATTTTTAAACACTTCCAGCCTTGTATTAAGATTTTTAGATTGTGGGAGGTCATATGATTTTAAGATTGTGGGGGGTGATATGAGAAATATTTGGGCCACTATTTCTCGCACACTGAATGAGTTACATAGAGGTTCTCTTACCAAATCAAGAGAAACGGAAAGTAAAATCAAGTCTGGTGGGATTTGAACTGAAAACATACAATATGAAAGTTAATGCCGGCAAAGTATTTTAGGATGGCAAGAACTGAGGGACGGCGAGGGCAATTCACCCTCAAGCCTGTAAAATACAAATAAATAAAAACGGTCTAAACTTTAAGACCAAAATAGTAATTTAATGTAAATTATATACTTTTGAATGTGAAGAATTAAACATTCATTATTTTAATTGTGGTAAATGCATCCGACAGATTCGTATACATTTACAATTCTACCTCCAGTACTTAAGGATATATACTGAGCTGACAAAAAATAGACAAAACAAAACAAAAATTCCATTTTATGAGTACGTGGAGCGATGGGCTCAGTAATAGATCAGTGTCAGTATTCCAGCCGTGATCATCACAACTAACATTTCGGCACAGAACATCTAAATTACATTATACAACGTGTTTTTGCTTCCTTGCGGCAATAGAGTCTGATCTAAGAGGGGTTTAGTTACTTTTCCTAACATCATGTTAGAATTGTGGAGTGACCCACCTATGACCCAATAAGATTTAGACTAAAATTGTTTACGTTTCTGAGTTAAATCATGCGAAAATCGATTAACTTTTTTAGCTGGGTAGAATCGATAAAATACGCATTTGAAACATTCTGGAGAACAAATAGGGTGAATACTAGGCGAAAGTCACGTGGATTTATTGACCACGCAATTTTTCAATAAGTTTTTTTAATTTGCTTTCTTATTCATTGTTAAGCAAGCAATTTAGCAATAATAAAAGGAAAAACAAGATGATGACATGACCCTAGCACGAGTTCAAATGCTCCCAAATTTGATTTTGTTTCTCATTTTTCTAGGGTTCGGTAATGTCAAGTATCAATTAAATACTGGGATCAGTGTAACATTGGCAAGCATATACAGTTTACAACCCCTTGACTAGTCTATTCAAAATGATTATTTATGGGTTTAGCCTGATGTCTTAAATGGCTTATCCAAATTTGTAGCCTTGTCAATGTTTGAAATCAATATTTATATGACCAAAATTTCAAGCGGTCGATATAAAATTGCATACAGTATAATGCAATAATCACATTCAAAATAAAATAATTTATTAATATTAATACTTACAAAAAAAAAAACCGTTTGACGATTTAAAAAAAAATCGTTTCTTAAAGTTTGAATGCACGGAATAAATTAAAACCGAAATTTAACACGTGTCTGTTTCTTTTTAAAGTGAACATGAACAAAAAAAAATTATTTTTGGTACTAATTTTATTGACTGCACGGGGAAAATGAGATCATCTTCAGCAGAATTAGAACACAGATATGAAGCAACGAACTACTGGAGTTCCTCTTGTTTACCACATAATACTGCACTTCAAAATATGACATCAATATATGCAAGCAATAGGTTATGATTTTTGCACGGACTACAATTATATCCCGTGTTTCTTACTAGCTTTTTTTTAAAAATATTTGTTAAGATATATATCGGATCAAATCTTGGCAAGCACATACAGTTCAAAACCTTGTCCACGAACTAGTCTTTGCCATACTGGCATTTATGAATTCAGACTGATGTCTTAAATCGCTTATCCAGTGTATTTTAGAAGATGGACCCCACCACCCACACACCGAAAACCTAATTCGTCTCTAGCTTTGAAAACTAATGTCATATTCTAATATGATGCATGTGTAGCCCCATTCTTTTATAAAAGTAAATTGCTTTTTATAATTTAAGCGATGAATATAATTGCCTTGCTACAACCTTGTGGAAGCCACAATGCAGAGCAAAGAATATAACGTCATTTTCTTTTTAACGCACAAATTAGTTAGCGACTGTACGTAACTTTTGCAAGTACTCTTGGAGTGGTACAGCCAACTGCCGAGCAAGTTAAAAAGAAAAGAATGGGGGTGGGGCACGGAGCTGGCGTCCCAGGATCGGGTGTGAATGCTTGTCATACAATGAACTCTATTAAAGGTGCCAGACATAGCGGTCCCCCACTCAAACATCTGTAATTTTCACTTCTCACATTTGTAGGAAATTTTCACAACTTTAAACAGAATATTTATAAAGCTATATTGGCGACCATTCGTATATTTTCAGTGTAGATTATACTTGCATTTGTTTTTGTGCATCTTCTATGTAACACTAGTATGTACTATAAAAAACAATGACAATTCTGTTTACAGACTTACACTCAGTGTAACTGGAGGGGGCAAGATGAGCAATATCGTGAAACAGTGCATTCCCGGGCACTAAGAATCCTTCCACACACTCGCTGCCTCGCAGCAGGTCCTGACTTAACGGCCAGGGGCCAGGCCTCGGCGTGGTCCGAAAAGTACAATGAAAGACTCATCCATTGCACCGCGGGTGGGCGCTTCGT
>JACXVO010018902.1:1046015-1058232 GCA_015501135.1 Hapalochlaena maculosa
CAGTCGCGTACTGGTGTCGATATAATCGACTAGCCCGCCTACATTGCCTGTCCTTGTTTCTTCCCTCTATGTTAGCCAACTGTTGGCAATAAAGAAATAAGAAGGCGTAATGAAAAGAACGGTTCTGTTAAGAACCGCGAACGATACAACCAAAAAAGATTGAAAATACACCAGTTAATGAATTACAAGAAATGTTTGCCAACATAGCAGATGGAATTAAATTTATGACAAGAGCCAGAAGATACAGTACGATAGAAGTACAATTTGAAAGTGAAAATGTTGCCAAGAAGCATGCAATGAGTAATATAAATTCTGAAAAGTGGTGACTGTTCTCTATGTATATGGGACGCCGCATAATAAGAATAAGGGTTGGCGCCAACCACCCAGACGCTAGGCTGGAGTGGGTGGTGGCCGCCCTAGTAAAAGAAATAAACCTGGAGCTCACGATCGTAAGCTCGAATAAAGCCAGAGTCTTGAATTGGTGGGGATATGGATTAGAAATTTACCTCATAATTACCGAAGAAGACTACAGGGATTTACCCCAGATTATCGTTTGCACGAAGTTGAACCTAAATGTCATAATAGAAGGACGTCCCCCAATATGTTTCAGGTGCCATAAAATGGGGCACGTCCAAAAAGCAGTGTGAATTAATAATAGAAAGCAGTGAGGAAACAAAAGAAATGCCCCAAAAAGAGATAAGTAAGGAGGAACAAGAGAGACAAAATAGAAAAAGAAAAGGGGAGACACACTCCCAAAAAAGGAAAAAAAGAGAAGAAATATAGAGCGGAGAGAAGCAGGATCGATAACGGAACCAGAAACCGTGGAACCAGAGAACCAACCAGAAGTTGAGGTCGAACCTGAAAAGGAAGAGATTGATCAGAAGCAGGAGCGGAAGGAGGAGAGTGACACAACATCGATGGATTTCCCAACGGAATATGCATTTAAGTACAAAGTGGGGTCAGAGGTGGACGTATTTACATAAGACTTCATACAAAAAACTTGGAAAAATCCAAAAGAAAAATTGTTGCAAGACGATTATATAACGATGTTGAAACTATTTAAAGAAGGTCATTATGTATTTATGGGGAGGACGGAGAATTTACGACCTCCCTAATCTAGTGGATGAAGAAGACTTAGTATCTATAATATTAAAAATTGACTGGAATTTTTTTTTTTTTCGAAATCCTTGAAATCCTTCAAGTTACGAAGCGGGCTGAGAGTAGGGCTCAGCCTATGGTCGTCCATACCCATTATTATATAAATATCATCCATGATCATTCTCTGTGTTAATTGGTCCCACGGTGGCGTTTTGTCTAACCTTGTATTGTCCTCTATATGTTTAGCCCCTTGTGGGTGATAAAAAATTTGAATCGTTAGCAAAACGCTGAATAAATTGGTTAGTGGTATTTCACCGGTCCTTATGCTCCGAGTTCAAATTCCGTTGAGGTCAGCCTTACCTTCTTTTCGGGTTCAATAAAATAAGTACCAGACAAAGAACTGCGATTGATGTAATCGACTAATCCCCTCCACAAACATTTCAGGCCTTGTGCCTAAAGTAGAAGGAATTATAATTGTTATCATCTGTTTCTCGGTGCTGTGGCATCGGGAATCGATTGGCCCAGAGTCTATTGATTGGCCCAGAGTCTATTTATTGGCCAGTAGTTAGGAGAGCAATAACCCTGGGCTAACTAATGCCATACGAGTGAATTTGGTAGGCAGAAGCTGCATGAACTTCCATTCTATGACTACGTATGTATATATAGTACACCTGTGTGTGTGTGTGTGTGTGTGTGTGTGTGTGTGTGCGTGTATGTGTGCGTGTGTGTGTGCGCATATATATAAAATCTATTTCTTTACTTTTTGCCCACAAGGGGCTAACTATAGAAGGGGAAAATAAGAGGAAGATAGCTAAGCGATTAGATCAACCTCAGTATGCAAATGGTACTTAATTTATCGACCTCAAAAGGATGAAAGATAAAGTTAACCTTGGCGGAATTTGAACTCAGAATGTAGCAGCGAGCGAAACATCGCTATGCATTTCACTCGGCGTGCTAAGGATTCTGCCAGCACCTGCCCTATAATGTGTGTGTGTGTATGTGGGTATGTGCGTGCGTGCGTATGCATATATACAGAGCTTGGTCAAAGTACTGGTAACAGCTACCATCATAGCATCAGAATTTTGAAATACCTATAGACCCGTCGAAAACAAGTCTATTTTTATGCATTTTTCTAATTTATTATTAGAGTTTCTTTGTTTTGCTAAACTTGAGTTTTCTTTTCAGATATCATTAGAAAATGTTAATTAAAATTCATTAGAATGGTAGATCTTTAAAAGAGGTTAAATTATTTGCACTCGTATGGCAGGCGCTAGCATAACGAAAACTACCGAAATGTTTGGTGTATCAACAAGTACTGTTTCGCAAGTAATGACATCCTTTGACAAAGAGGGAAATACCTCCTTGTCGAAAGAAAACTTCGAAAGAAAGTCAAAATTTAATGACCACCTCAAGAAGAAAGGTTCCACAAAAACTAATGACCGGAAGCTGCATAAAGCCGGATTTCACGAGAGTACTGCTAACAGAAAACCACTATCAAAAACAAACATTGAAAGCTTTTTGAGTGGAGTAAAAACTTACAGAATTAGTTCCAAGAGCAGTGGAAGAATGTTATTTTGTCAAACAAGTCATCCTTTACCTTATTCCCAACCTCTGGCTGAGTATCCCTGTGGAGACAGCCAAAAGAAGCAGTTGACCCAGACTGCCTTCTCCCAGGTGTTAAACATGGAGAAGTATCTATGTGGTGATCGGTAGAAGGGGTGGCTATATCTCAGAAATCCAGCGGTCCAATGGTTTCCCTTCATGGCAGAATTAATTGTCAAGAGACTAAACATTCTTTCTGATCAAATGCATCCTATGGTTGCGGAACTGTTAAGTCCCCCACAACTTAGTAGTTCGGCTTAAAAGTTAAATAAAATAAGTACAGACTTTAAAATGATTACTGGAGTTATTTGATCCACTAAACTGTTCAAGGTGGCGCCCCAGGATGGCTGCCGTCAAATGACAAGAAAAAAAGACGTGTTCTTAAGAGTATGGATAATGATTCCTTTGTTTTTAACAATACGAGAACGATCTCTTATCATAGCCCCGAAATTACAGCTAATTTAAACCCATCTTATCATATCATGCAATTATAAACAATGGCAGAGTACATTCGAGTAAGTAATTTCAATTAAGAGAAGATGGTGTGCTCGAGTGGTTAGGACCGGGATACCGTCAGTCGTAAGTTTGCTCGATAAGAATTGGTTGCGATTTCATTCTGTAAACAGCAGGCAATGTTGCTTAATATACAAGGCATTGAAGTCGGGTACATAGGCATTGAAGTCGGGTACATTCTCAATGATCTCTGCTGATAGTGAGATCCGCGCTAATTATGGTCTACAATCAGCAAGCATTCAAAGAGTTCATGGGAGACCCGTTAACCAAACATTCAAGAAAACCTTCGTAGACGATGAATTGGGTGAGTCTTGTTAGAGAATCTAGTCGTCTGTTATTTATTCTACGTTCTTTGCGGTCTAATGTTAAACCCGGCCGAGGCAGCTTTTCTTCTCAAACTTCTCCGGTCGAGAAACATTGTACAAATCTAAAACGGTGAATTGATAGACTTGCTAGAATGCGTTGCGGTATTTGTTTCAGATACTACGCAGTCCGAATTCGAATCCCTGCCTGGTTAAATTAGATGGCGGACCTAACCTGTCCCCACTGCATTTTTCTTGGGTGTCTTTTGTGAAGTCTATTGCCATAGCATTGTGGTTAGCTCTCTGGTCGGCAGAATACCTTCCTTCCCTCATCCCCAACTCCTCTCTCACCACTTTTGGAGGTACTGAAAAGTGCCATGGGCATTGTTCTTTCCTCCTGACTAAAAGATTAGGAATACAATAGATTTGAACCCTTCAACATTGAAGTCAATGATATCAGTTCAAAATATTCTGCCCGTTTTATGTTCAAATCGGCCTGACCCAGCCTCTCTCACAGCCTCTCTCACAGCGTCATTCCAAAGATAACCAGTTACAGCATCGGAATGTCAAACTCTATAACACAATTCAGGATTAATTCAAAACAACAGGAATTAAATATTTGACAGGATATTCTCAATGCTAAAGGATTAGATTTATTCTGAACAGGCTGCATCATTTTGCAGCATGGCTTGACTAAAGACTTCTCGAAAACAAATGTCCAAATATATATTTCTTTAACTACCCACAAGGGGCTATACACAGAGGAGGTAAACAAGGATAAACAAAGATAGGAAAGTGAGAGAAGTTGTGGCGGAAGAGTACAGCAGGGTTCACCACCACCCGCTGCCGGAGCCACGTGGAGCTAAGGTGTTTTTTCGCCCAATAAACACACGCAATACCTGGTCTTAGAATCGAAACCGCGATCCAACGACAGCGAGCCCGCTACCCTAATCACTGGGCCATTGCGCCTCCACAAAAAATGTCCAAATATAGACTCAGGCGTGGCATTGAGGTAAGAAGTTTGCTTCTCAACCATATGGTTCCGGGTTCAGTCCCACTGCGTGGCACCTTGGGTTAGATTCTTCTATTATAGCCTCAGACCAACCAAAGCTTTGTGACTGGATTTGGTAGACAGAAACTGAAAGAAGCCCGTCATATATATCTATATGTACATGACTTTGTATTTGCCTACACCACCCGCATGACAATCGCTGTTAGCACGTTTATGCCTCTGATGCTTAGCAGTTAAGCAAAAGAGACTGATAGAATAAGAATTGCTCTTAAAATAAGTAAGTATTGGGACCGATTCGTTCGACCCAAAACTTTTTGAAGGTTCAGCATGGCTACAGACTTACGATTGAAACAAGTAACATATCAAAAATATAAATTCTTGATCTTAAACATGTTGTAAGCTTTTTTAATCCTTTCTTAATGCGCTGAGCTCTCATTTGTTTGCTTGTATCTTCTTTAAACGATAAAGTTCGTTATCGAACCATAAAGGAGGTCAGTAAGTCACTGATTCAAGACTTGAAGTGCCAAAAACTCTTAGGAGTGCACGATGGCAGGACAGTGGGTTCGACAAAGAAGATAATGTATATTTCATTAAAATCGCTTTTTAGAATAAAATAATTAACTTACTGCTTAAAATATTAAGCAAGGTGAACATCTTTATTTCATAGTACTTTATGACGTTTAAACTTAAAAGGAAATCAACAAAACCGATAGAAAGACAACATGGAAAAGAAAAAGTCAGAGAGAAGAGACACGAAGAGGTCTGATGATGTGTCACGAAAGAACCCTGACAAATAAATTTATGATAATCCTTTCTACTATCGGCGCAAGGTGTGGCTTTTTGTAGCAAGGGAGACAATCGATCACATTGACTCCAGTACTTCGCGGGTACTTAATGTATTGACTCCATAAGGATGAAAGGCAAAGTCGCCCGCGGCGGGATTTGAACATAGAGTATGAGGACAGACAAAATAACGCCAAGTATTGTACCTGGCATGTTAACGGCTCTACCAGTTCACCGCCTTCAATAAACTTATAACAACCATAAAGCTAAAATGAAGGTTAAACAGTGTGTGTGTTTATTGGCAAAATGACCGTCCCCCAAATCTAGAATATACATTTATTTTTAAATCTGGAAAATGTCTCTTTTTTTTCCATCTTTAGATGCAGTATTGGTTTTGTTGGAGATGCTAGAGTTAAAGTTCCTGGGGGTGGTGGTGGAGGGATATGGTGAGGGATAGAAGCACATATTCAGGGTTTTAAGTCGCTCGACTCGCCAGACATAGCAGTCAAATATTGCTCCAATCCTGCTCTGATCAATGAAGGACATTCCCAGAGAATGTAGCACTGCATTAGACGACGAGAGTGGGTTTCAACGGAAATGGGTTTCGTCACAAGATTACGGGACGAGGATTCGCACCAGGATAACGCTACAACTACCACCCTTACTGCAGCTACTACAATTGCTACTGCTAATACTACTATTGATACAACTACAATTACTACTACTATTGGCGGTAGTGATGGTAGTGCTATTACTACTACTACTACTACAACTACTACTACTGCTGCTAGTATTACTACTGCTGCTACAACTATTATTGTTGCTGCTGCTACTACTACTACTATTACTATTGCTGCTGCTATTAGTACTACTATTTGTGTTGCTATTACTACTACTATTATTGCTACTACTATTACTACTACTGCTATTATTGATGTTGCTTCTGCTGCTGCCACTACTACTACTACTACTACTACTGATGCTTATGCGCGCTTGTTTGTGATATGATTCAGTAAAAAAAGAATTGTTGACCGAATGGCCAGCGATAACGTTTCGGTCTGTCAGCCATTTTTCGAGAAACAGGTTACATGACACACAGTTCATCATCAGACTGGCCGCACTAGATTTTTTTTATTTCCTACCAACAGGGAGCTAAATATGGAAGGGACAAACAAGGATAAAGGGGTTAAGTTGATTACATCGACTCCAGTGCATAAATGGTGCTTAATTTACCCTCGAAAGATGAAACGCAAAGTCAACCTCGACGGAATTTGAACTCAGGATGTAATGTCAGTCAAAATAACACTAAGCATTTGACCCGGCGTTCTAATGATTCGAATTTTTATGTTTTAAAATTATTTATTACCCACAAGGGGTTAAACATATAGGGGACAATACAAGGACAGACAAGACACCACAGTAGGGACAATTAACATAGAATGAACATGGATGATATTTATATAATGGTGAATATGGACGACCGCGAGCTGGGCCCTAATCTCAGCTCACTTTGTAATTTCAAGAGTTTCAAGGATTTCGAAAGAATATTTTATCCATCAAGATTTTTGTCTAAGTTTTTTTTCATTTACTAGATCAGAGGAATTACGATTAGTAATATCTATCTTCCCAAAATTTACAAATAGATCCTCTTTAAATACTTTCATTATCGCTAATTAATCGTCCAAATCTGTTATCACAACTTTTTCTTTTGGATTTGTTTCTTTAATCTCCACTTTTTGTTTTGTATAAAAATCTGATACAAATCCATCGATCTCTGACCTCACTTTGTACTTTACTGCACATTCCTTTGGGTATTCTCCCGATGATGTGTCGTTCTCCTCATCTTCATTCTCCTGCTTCTGTTCCATCTCTTCTCTTTTAGGTTCGACCTCTACTTCTGGCTGGATCTCTGGTTCCACAATTTCCGATTCCGTTACCGATTCTGCTTCTCTCCGCTCTATATTCCTTCTCTCATTTTCCTTTTTGGAGTGTTTGTCTCTCCTTCTCTTTTTCGATTTTGTCTTTTTCCTCCCCCTTGAGGCATTTCCTTTGTCTCCTCACTGCTTTCTTTCATTATTTAACCCTGCTTTTGGACGTACCCCGTTTTATGGCACCTGAAACACATCGGGACGGGGGACGTCATTCTATTGCGACATTTAGGTTCCTCTTGTTACAAACGATAATTTGTGGTAGATCCCTGTAGTCTTCTTCGGTAATTGTGAGGTAAATTTCTTATCCATAGCCCCACCAATTTAAGACTCTGGTTTTATTCGAGCATATGTTCCAGTTTTATTTTTTTACTTTGGCGGCCACCACGCACTCCAGCATCCCGTCTGGATGGTTGATGCCAACCCTTAATCTTATTATGCGGCGTCCCATATACATAGGGAAAAGTCGCCACTTTTCAGAATTTATATTACTCATTGCATGCGTCTTGGCAACATTCTCACTTTCAAATTGTGCTTCTATTGTACTGTTTCTTCTGGATTTTCTCATAATTCAATTTCATCTGCTATGTTGGCAAAAATTTCTTGTAATTCATTAACTGGTGCATACGATAAATTACTCATTTCTTTTTTTTTACGGCGTGGGCACACCCCACCTGTAAAACAAGAAACAACACTTTACACTATAACAATTCCAACGGTCACAATTCAGAAGACAAAAATTAAAATTCGATGTGAAAATTCAACTCACTTTTTCGACTATCACTCAACAGCGTGCGAACGATTCGATTTTTTTATTACCCCACAAGAAGATAAACATATTCTTAAAAAACACACTTCCTCGTTTTTGTTTTCGTGCCTCTCTTCTGTTAGTTTGCATTGCACCTCTACATACAAGGGAACACACACATGCTGTTCTACAGTGTCATGAATATTTTTCAACGTTCTTTTCACCCGAGAGCATTTGTCTTTGCGGACACTTTTAAGGTGGACTCCTGTTATCTTTAAGCATTTCATTCCTACGGTTGTCTTTGCCAACTATTTCCCGCTCTTTGCACAGACTTTATTTTCAGATTGGTGGTCGCACATTATTGAGAATAAGGTTTGCATTGCGCTGCTATGGTGATTATTGCAGTTTTTATGCAATTTTTGCTATTTTTCTGGCAGCTTATCTTCACTCAGCACGTGCATGTTCTGATCTGCCTGTTCCAATGCATCTGTCCGCACTTTACATTTCTTTTACACTCCTATTCAGGACAACATCCTTGTGCACCACATACCTCTTTCGTAAGGTGAACTCTCTCTTAAAATTCTGTAATAGGACTGCGACCCCTTGTGACTTGCATGGATCTTTCTCTACATGCACCCTTCTCACTTTGTTTTCCCCATTTATTGCGCCCATGCACACTGTATATCTTCTGATTATGCGCAGTCCTGTCGACTAAAGAAGTTACTTTAGCAATGCGCTGGTTTCGCGTCTCGCCACAATAACCAACAGATTTATGCCCTTATCACCACAGTTGCATGCTCGTTTGCATTAGTATTGGTTAGGCTCACTTTCACATATACACAACTTTTCTGTTACTTTCATACAATTTCACTTTCATTCTGGAATTATTGACCACGAGGGAGCTTATTTCGGCTTGCCTAAGCCATATTTAGTATGGTATTCTCACCGTTTGGTTTCTTTCCGCCATGTCCACATAGATTCCAACTACTTCATCTTAGTTTACACTCTTGTACAGGCGAGACTGTACATTTAATACATTTTGCCTACCTGCACACAAACCTGTGCACCTTTGTAAACTCTTGCAGTCTTTTGCAATATTTTTGTTACAGAATCTAACTGTTGCATTATTGAACTGTTAAAGATTTTTTCTAATTGTTTGCAGACTGTCTTAAAACACATTTTTGTACTTGCTTTTCAAATTTTCCTTTTACTTATTTTCTTTTGAATTTTGTTTGTAATCAATTGGAACGGTCATTGTGTTTATTTGTCAAATAGTTTTCCGCTACAGAGATTTTCTGCCGCTATCGAATCAGTGTTTCCTCACAATGCTTCTGGTTAGGGAATTCTTGTAGCGAGAAACCGATATTAAAATTTACGAACGCAGCAGAACACAGGCCTGCAGTTATCACGTGAATCATTTCTTCTTGCAGATTGGCTCCTTTTTGGTACAGAATTTTTTAGTGAATGTTGACGCCAAAAAGAGAGTTTACCCAATCAGTATTCAGAAATCAGAAGCAGCTAAAACACTTGTGAGCCAACTTGAAGATATTTAAACGGCGAATTCTAGTTCAAAGTTTATCCTCGCCTTGGCCTCACGGCCAGAGGATCAGCTCCCGCGACAGCAGCAGCAGCGTCCACAACCACCAACTCGAGACTGATCTTCACAAAAGCAGTCCAGTCATACTTATGTGTCTATCGACATCTTTGTCGACGCCACATTCTCCCGACTATTTCCGGGCGCCTTTACTCTATTAGTCTTTCTAGCTTAGTCATCGTCTAACTGCTACCAAGCCGAGTTCGTCGTACAAAAGCCTAAATCTTAGTCTATACACTTTGACCAGCGCTCCAGCATCTATTTGCGTGTGATATGACCAAAGAATAAATCTCTCCATGAAAACTCAAACCTTTCGTTGTATTTATGATTGAGATAGTTATCTATCAGCAATTATAACAATGGTGACTATCTCTCTTGTAACAAATGGAAGAAACGGAGATAGAGAAAGAGAAACGAGTATGTGGGGAAGGACAAGGGGCAGAATATAAGAGAGACGGGAAGAGAACAAAGCGACAGGGACCGTATAAATAAGAGAAGGAGAAAAAACAGTGAAAGAGACACTGAGAGGAAGTGTGGGGGAAAAGGAAATATTGGGAAGGAGACGAAAGAGGGGGGTGGACATTGAGAAAATGAGTGAAAAAAGGAAAGCAAAGAGAAAGGGACGAATTTAAGCTTCTTCGTTGTTTGGTTTCGTTTCTCTGAGGCTGCGATCTAATATCCCAATTAGGGCGAGGGTGACATCATTTCTTTTACAATCGACTTTGTGTTACAGATAAATGCCACAAAAAGATACATCGGTTGCTTAAATTCAGCTGAAATCCCCACGGTGTTTGTGCCGGCATAACTGTGTGGTTAAAGCGTCCATCATATAACCAGCTGACACGAGTTCTGCCCCACCGCATTTCATCTAGTACAAGTATCTTGTAATATCGATTCGGTTCAGGAGTTAACTCAAAGTGCTGTGTACTAGGATTGAAATTTAGTTGGTGAAAACCGTACGGAAGCCCGTCAGTTTGGGCTATTTTATCGACAAAGTAGCGCCCATCGAGCCGAATAGCTAGACATTAGTATCCTGTCCGCAGGAAATAGTTCAGTCCATCCAACTGTTAAGTGACCAGGTCAATTACTATTGTAGTAGAAAAACAAAAGCTGAATCCGAGAAGAAAAGAAAGGTCTCCCTCTTGAACCACTGTTTCTCCGCATTAAGAAGTCACAGCTCAGGCACTACGGACATGGGATTTAGAAAATGGAGATAAAGGATCGCAAGACAGGTTACTCTATCTGTGCCTGCCGACAGGAGACCCAAGAGCAGACGAGAAACGATTGGGTTCGATATTTCGCCATTGTCTCAGCTGTTCAGTGTGGAAATCCACCCGGGTATCTTTTAAATAACGGTTGCTTCTGGGAGAACCCTATAGACCAGGTGAATGAGGATTCTACTTCAACGACCGACCCTTCCAGGAATAGTAGCCGGAGAAAATGTCAGATCGGATCGTTCACACCTATCCTGCAATGCCATTCTAAAAATAAACAATCACAGCATTGAAATCCCTAAGCTATTAGATAATGCATAATTAGTTTAAAGTAATGTGAATAAATAAGCGTTACATTTGACTAAACAACATGAATGCCAAAAGGTTAAGCCATCGCTAATACTAGGTGAGGTCACGGATGTGTTCGTTGATAGATAATGACTAAACTCCATAAGAATTCAAACAAACCTTGCTGATTCCACAATTTCTGTCCTCGAAGTCGGATAATCCATCGAATATGCAAACATATGCATAATTCAACAGAGTTAGGAAAAATCCTGGCAATGATTATAAGTTACGTATAATCACTAACTTTTCTTTTAATAATCTAACATCGGTTTTAAGAATTACTGTTTTAAAATTTTTCTGCTTCAAATATCGGCAAACCGTTCGTTCATAACGTTGGATTCCCTTAACGCCGGACAATGTCCTGTGTTTTTCTGAACGTTTTTAAAAAAGAATCCTGGCCGAGAAAAACTGTCTTTCTTAAATGATTATAGTTTAGTGTTTTCTATCTATCCCGAAACTTAATTTCGTAATTTCTTCTAAAAACACATTTTTGCATGCACCAAGGAATCAACTAGTTTATTTTCCAATTTGATGCTTAAACTGTGGGTCTCACACACACACACACACACACACACACACACACACACACACACACACACACACACACATACACACACACACACACACACACACACACACGTTTGAATGTATGTCATTGTTCACACACACACGTATGAATGTATGCCATTGTTCAGTTTTATTTCCAGATTTCTTGCTGATAGAGAAAGAGTTGGTTTCTCACTTAGATTCAAAGCTCCTTCAGTGGAATGTCAACATCCCTGTATGCATGTATGCATACATGTGTACAGATTTGAAGGTTTCCTTGTATTTATGTATTCTAATGCATAGAGATTCATATCTAGGGGTGCTCATATGTATATTTAAATGCTAAACTTCTGGCAAGTTTTACAGAACTTTTAATGTTCCAGTGGTAGACTAGATTTGTAGTCTTCGAATTAGCTTTCTGATTGTGAGAAATCTAATTCCTCAAGATTGGTATTTAGGCAGGGCGTTACAATCACAGGGCCCTATTAATTACAAATATAATGTATGCATTATTATGTATGCATTATTA
>JACXVO010018943.1:717860-730846 GCA_015501135.1 Hapalochlaena maculosa
CCAGCATGGCTGCAGTCAAATGACTGAAACATGTAAAAGAAAGAATAAAAAGATGCGATGCATTGAAGCAAAAACAGTATCAATGATAATTGGAGTATTAGATATGATGTGATCAACAGAGCTAAGACCAATAACAAAAAATCTTGGTGGGGCTTGCAGCATTACACAGTCCCCTTAAAAGTAGCTCTACTAATGATAATATACATCCTACATGAAACATGTTAAATACAAATAGCACCACTTAAACAGTACACTTATTGCTCACAACATGCTCCTTAGATAATCATCATCCAATAAAATAACATGACACATGCTCCTGCAAAGTTGACACCTAACACTGTAACACTAACAACTCATGTTTTTCACGTGTGCAGCTCATTAAAGTGACACAGCATGTAGTTTATACTAAAATTTGACTCTAAAACAAACAATAACTCCAACCTAATGGCTCGTGGAAAACACAAGCACTATCTTTGAAAATATCCTGACCAACATTGCGCACAATGGACAAAACACTAAAATAATACCAGAAACAATGAACCATACTCCATAACAAAGAAACTGATATAGTATACAAACTCAAGTCTCTTTTCCCAGAAAATAGCTTGAAAGTGACTGGGTGGTGAACTAGTGCCCTGCATAAAATTGTTGAAAACTTAATAAAAAGGAACACAATCTCTGTACTGTTGGAAACAATTAAAATATCATGTATGCATAACCAAAACTTCAGTATTTACAAATATACTCAATACATACATATTGTATCAAGTATTAATACATTAAAAAAATATTTTTACTGAACCAAAGTGGTGCACATCTCTAAGGCCAACAGAATTGTACTTGGTAGTGTAATGAAATCACACAGTAAAACTAAGACTACTGATTAGTAATAATATTTTTTTTACATATACGGGAAGGAACAGTTGACTACATCACTCCTAGAACTTGACCAAATAATTATGTTCTGTAATTTTTAAGAGACATTATTGGTGAGGCAAAGCTGACTTATACAAAATTTGAACCCAGAATGTAAAGAGCCAGAAGAAATGCTGCAAAACTTTTTTTTTTTTTTTTTGACATTCATGAGTCTGCCCCTATCAAGTGCCGTAATAATTACAATATTGGTTGGGGTTTTTTTGTAAAGAGGATATTTGTAATTTTAGTTTTCATGGAGGGTTTAATTTTCTCTCCTAATCTGATTTTGTGTTAAGTGATTCCAGAAAGGAATTGAACAAAAAAACTTTAGGTTAAAGATTCAAACAAAAATTAACTGAAAATACACATGGCTTTAATTTGCTGTGTTAACCACCTCCAATTTTTCATTTTTTTTTTACTACCTACTTAGTGTTTTATTTCATTTATCCCTTTCCCCTATGAGCACACACTTTGCCACACACACAAACATATCTATATTATATATAGATAGATTCCATTCTCAAGTTAATATATGCCCTTTTTTTTTAAGTACAAGCGAGAAGGATAGGGGAAATTAAATGTTGAGATATTCCCCTAGGACAACATCATTATTAAGAAAACTTCTGAATGGGAAATCAAAATGAGGTCACAGATTCAGATCATTGATAGTTTAATATTCCATACATCCTGATGGCCATGGCACACTTCCCATTTACATCCACTTTCATACCCTTTAGTTTTTGTTTCCTTTGGGGTGGAAAAACATATCTATACATGTTTTTTTTTTCAGTTTATTATATTTCCTAGTGATGAATCCCTTATGTAAGCAGGAAAAAAAACTAAAGATTTATAGCTCGATATAAACATGATGTCATGAATCAATAGAAAGCTTTGTGATACTCGTTCTGAATTCGAATCCCGCTGAGATCAACTTTGTCTTTCATCTTTCAAGTGTTGATGAAGTACCAAATGAGAGTGATTGATTATTAGTACAGTAAAAATGTTGACGTAGATGCCTTGCTGTATTTGTTCTAGCTTTTAACAGTCTGTTTTCAAATTCCTTTATGGCTGACTTAAATGTAGAATTAATCCATCACCCAGTTTAATAATATCTCTCCCTAGCATCATGCGTTATCTTTAGCTGAGTCCTTTCTGTTGCAAGCATCTGGATCAGATCTTCAGTTTGAGGATACTTTTTTCTCCATAATTTCTGAGAACTTGCAAAAGTTAAGAAAGAATGGCTTCCCTCTTGACTATAAGATTACTCTTTAGTATTTAAACTAGCTACATCTGGCCTAAAATATTCTACCTGTTCCACATTAAGACTGGTCACACCTGACTTTCCACATCCGTCTGACAATGACATTCAAATTATAAACAATCACATCATTGAAAGCTCAAAACTACAAGATATTGCATAATTAATTCAAAACGATGTGAATAAATATGTTACATTTGACAGAGTACTTTGAATGCTTAAGAGTTAAAAAAAAAAAGGAAATGAAAAGGCATGAGAGAGAAAGTAAAATCAAAATGGTTTCTACTGTTGATTGACATTGATTACATTAATATTAGATGTTTTCCATATCAAATTGAGATCTAATATCAGCCTAATCAATTTCTGGAGTGACGACAATATGCTCAATGAATTGAATTCCAATATTATGGAAAGTTAAGAAATAAAATATATTTAAGCATTTTATTTAGACAAATCATCCCAAAAGTTTCCACAATTTCTTTGGAAAAATCCCTTTTTTTCTTCTGTAACAGTCTACCAGTTTCTGTCAGCTCCCATTTAGCCCCTATTCTTATAAGCTGATAGTATTACTGGGTAGTAGATGTATCATTCACTTGTGAAACTAAAGGCAGATCAATCTCTTCTGTCATTTCTATAGCTTTCTACCTAAGATACAGTAAGTCTTCCAGACATTCTTGAAGCTGCAACCACTTTGCAATTGGCAGTGTTGTTGAGACTGCAACCTCTGGAACTTGCTATTGTTGATCACTCATTTTTTCTCCCCTTTAAAGCAAAGAGCCCTCAATTGTCCCAGCTGGGTTTTCTGCCCAACACAGCTAGCTTCATTTCTTGTGTTTCTGTGCCTACAACAGCACAACACCAGAATGACTATATTATCTTGAATTGTTAAGACTTGTTAGTCCCTTCCTCTCTTCCCCCCACAGTTTTTGTAAGGTAGTATGTCAACTTTGTTCTTTCTCATTTTTAAATGGATCCGGCTAAGGCAGTCTCTACTAAACATGTTTATGTCTAAGATTACTTCATTGGATATGGCATTTTCCAGGGCAAGTGAAAAGCTCTGTTGTTGTTAAGTGAGTTGTTAAAATTTGCTCATTCTTATAGAAAAATATTGAATATAGTTATTTTCTTTCAAAGTTTTAGTACTTCTTTTATATATATATATATATATATTTGTGTGTGGGTGTATGTTTTCTATGCAACTGCCAAAGCTTTTGTTTGGGAGCATGTTGGGTTGACATTTTGTATTGAATATCAGCACCCAAAATATCTTTGACTTTTATCACCCATTGCTGAAAAAAAATTTAAATCAAATTAAATGCTCACCACCCTTTGAATTAATTCCAAATGAAATGACCAAGAAAATTAATTCAGAATAAGAGCATTGAAGAAGATGTTCAGGTAAAATTTAATAATAACTCTTTCTAACATAGGTGCAATTTCTGAAATTTGAAGAGTAGGGCTTAGTTGACTAAATCAACTCTATTACTTAACTGGTACTTTATTTTATTGACCTTGTAAAGATGGAAAGCAAAGTTGACCTTAACATATTTGAACTCTGTAAGTAAAGAGCTGAAATTGTTTCTAACATCAGCACAAGATCAAATATTTGTTTGAGTATGGGTTAGCCAATTAAATCAATCGCAATACATGACTGGTACTTTATTTTATCAACTTTGAAAGGCAAAGTTAACTTCAGTGAAATTCCCACTCTGAATAAAAAGAGTTGGAACAAATATGGAAAATATTTTATCTGACACACTACTGATTCTTAAAATCTGGTAGTAATAAAAATAGAATAATGATTATATCTATAACTTCATAATAGCATTTCTTTATTTTGTTGTGACCAAACGGTTAGCTGGATAAAGTATTGAACTGCAAACTTGTAGCTATTAAATTTAAACCCACTACAGTTATTTCGTTGTTTCTCTGAGTACATCTAATTCTACATACTTCAGTTCGCTTAGCTATTGGAGTCCCAGACCTTTTTGAGGAAGTTATTTACAAAAGCTAACATCATATTTAGGAAAAAGGTCACCTTTACACAACAAATTAGAAGTTATAGTTAAGCTCCATTCCTAATAATTGTTGTAGTTCATAAATGATTAATACTTTTTACTTTCTTAACATGCAATCACAGTGTTAGATTCTGTGTATAATTTTTAAACTGGTAACAACCAGTAGTCAACTAGCAAAGCATTTGGAACCTAAAGTTTTACAAACACTGTGAATGACATTTTTGTTTTCCTCAGTCATCTAGCCTATTGTTTCCACTTATAGTTCTTTTGTCTTGTGAAGTTCATTATTGAATTGAAAGCTTTTGAATGGGTTCTGATTATACTCCTATACATAAGTTGATCCACTGGGACAGGTAGAATGGTTCAAGACTGTCAAACTTCAATGAAAATAACAATGTGCAGTAATTGTATTGTGTATCTGTGTATGTCGATTCTGTAGCTGTGTTCCAAAGAAGGAAAAAGAACATTTCTGTAAGGTCTGTGATGGAAAATGACCTATCCATTTACAGAACAATTTTCAGAAAATTAGTCATCTATTTGATTACCTTTCACTCGGGTAACTATGTACAAGTCTGATAGACTTCATCATCATCATCATCATCATCGTTTAATACCCATGATTCATACTAGCATGGATTGAATGATTTTACAGGATCTTTTGGGTCCAACAACTGCATTGTGCTCCAGTGTCTGCTTTACTATGGTTTCTATATCTGGCTGGGTGTCTTTCCTAACACCAAACACATTACAGCATGTATTAGTTGACTTTTTTTGTGCCACCTATTGAGGTTGCTATGCAGCTTGCAAAACTATAGACTGTGAGGGTGGGGCTTTCGACTTTATGCTAGGGGATGAAGGGCTGAAGTATGAGAGAAGTGGGAGATAGAATAGGTTTTTGTAGAAAAGTTGCATGGTTTCTCACAGTTAGTAGTGAGGAGATAGAATAATCAGGAGGAGATTCAAAGAGATAGATAATAGAGATGAGGTATCCAGGTGGTTCTTCAAGGCACAGGCAGAGTAGAAAAGGTGGAGAGTTGCAAGATAGTTTGGTATGTAGAAGATTAGGGAATGCAGAAACAATTGACAACTAGAGGATTGAAGGTTGATGACCAATGAGTCATGAGTTGGAGAGGATAGAGTGATGCAGAAGGGAGCAGGTGGTGATGGGCAAAGTGACAGAATAGAAATGATACAGTTAACAGGAGGAGGACAGGAGATGATAAAGTGAGGTAGGCTGCAGGAGTAGGGTGATAGTATGTATAGTGCATGGTAATAGTTAGCTCTCGTAGATGGGGTAGCTCAATGTAATGTCTGGGTTGAGAGCACAGTATGCACAATACTTCCAGAACTCATAGTCACTAAGGTGCATTGGTCTAGAATCTCATACCATCAGACATCTGTCCTTTGTCATTTCTGCTATGTGGCTCAACATCTTGAGACCAGCACTCACTACTTTGTACCATGTCTTCCTGGACCTCACTCTTCCGCAAGCTTCGTCCATTTTAAGCAATCAGCACTTCTTTATACAGTTGTCCTCAACTACATGTATCACATAACCAAAACCATCTTTTCTTTTGCATGCTATGTTTGATTCCTCTTATGCTTAATTTTTCTCTCAACACATTTGAACTTTGTCATACATGCACATTAACATTGTACATTCATCAGAGCAACAGAAAAGACAGGTGGTTGTAAATTTTAAGTCTTACTTTAGTGAAAAATGTACTACTCAATATAGATAATAGATTAGGGGTCTCAAGTTGTGTGCTATATAAACTCAGGAGGCAAGAGAAACTAGAGAAGAAAACTGAAAGATTTCTCTGCTGCACATGTAAATTTCAGGTGCACATAAGTTGCAGTGGTATTTCAAACAGGTTAACAGATGGAGAATAATGGATGTAACAGATTCACAGGAGTGACTTGGACTCTAAGCACCTAGGGAATGCAGTCTGCTTTAGAAGGTTCACTAGAAATAATCAGTAGCTTTTCTGGGGTCATTGTGGAAAAATTGATATGTTTAATAGTATTGAAATAGTTTTAAACTTTAAACTTGTTTCAACATCATAGCAAAGAAAGAATCCTATTAGAGTTATGGTTGGCAAAAATTTCGGTTATACATTTTGGAGGCTGGTATTTGTCAGTTTATAAACCACTAACCTAGGGGACCTAATCAATAGCAGGGTGGATGTTGAAGAATGATAGCAGCCTGGATTAAAATGGGGATGGAAAAGTTAGCATCAGTTTCTCTATTCAACACAAGGAGAGAGCTGTACGATGTCTTTGTAAGAAGTAATGCTATTGCATGAGAGCCAGATATGGGTACTGAATGCTGGGGGTCTGGGAATGTTGGAAAAAAATGAGGTGAATGTGCTTTGATGTCTGTATGTTAGTGCATAATTAACAAGGCATAGGTGAGCTGAGCGAAAAATGAGCATTAGGGGTTCAATGGCTATATGCAAGAGAGATGTGTGTGCTGGTACTCGCATGTGATGCATATGAAGGGTGAAGTATTTAAGCAATCTATGCTGCAGAACTTTGTAATAGAACAAATGGTGAAACCTACTCTTAGGATACTAAATCACACAAAGGACATGATGTGCTGATACAGACATACCCAACCTAGGTAGTGTGTAAAATGAACTGTAATGAAGTTATGACAAACATCTTGTAAGTATTGGCACCAAACCTTGAGTTGATTCCTAACTGGATAGTATTGCACAATGGCAAGAATTCCATCTTGAGTTATAGGTGCTACGCTGTAAACTTGGGTCTCAAAGGACCTCGGCTATATGCTATATCAAAACATGATGAGGTTTAGACAGTCTACTGTATTTATATTCCTGATAAATCTACTTCATGCTGAAAGAAATATGAAAGGCTAACTCTCTTCAACCTCCAAATATGAGACAAAAGAAAATAATTAGCGATAGCATTGAAAGTACTGCCACTATTATCACCATAGTATTATGACTTGCTGCAACTTGAATGTTTGAAGCAGTAAAAATATTTTTTTTCCATAAGAAAATAAGTAATGTGAATGTAATATGAAATAATGTTGGTAGGGAATTTATAGTGTTGTAGATTCTATTCATGAAAAGAAAAAAAAAAAGTAAAATTTCACATTTTGCTGAAACGTCTGCTACTTCACACAAGAATGTTGACTTCAGAATTGTTTTGAAATTTAATATGTGTATGTATATATATTTATTTTTTTAATGTTGGCTCAATGCCTCAAATTTATAGGTGAAGGATAATAAACTAAATTGTCCTCTTCTCCTCTTTCTCTTGAAATTCTTCTCATCTAAAATTGAAACCTAGAAGCATGAAACTAAATGCTGCAAGACATTTCGTCTGATGCTCTATTTTCGTCTCAAATCTTGCCTTTGTACATGTCATTTGTATTTTAAAGTTATTTTAGGTGTATAGCTGGATGTCTGGTGGGTTCTTTACCCATTGATAAATGCTTAGGGTCTTGATTGAAGGATGGTTTGTCCATCAGAGTTGACCATCTATGCATAAGTATGTTTGCTGGTGGGAAGCTGATTGTTGCCTATGCATGGAAGTCTTCCTTCTATACACCACTGATGTTGTCCAAGGGAAAGGTCATGGCTTGACATTAGTGTCATTGCAGGAATTGCTGTCAGAATGCAGAGAGTCAAAACAGATACCACAAGGCATCTTGTTCGACAGTCTGACAATTCCACTAATCCATCATACTGGATCAATAAATTTTTATAGACCCTGAAAAGATGAAAGGCAATGTTGACCTCAGTGGGATTTGAACTTGAAGAGCAGAGAGTCAGAGAAGAAACCACAAAACATTCTTTCCTACATTCCAACAACTCAGTCAGTTTGCCAACTTTTCTGGTCTTAAATGATGAAGTAAATAAAGAGGATATTGAACTATTTTATGTATAGGCACAGGTGTGGCTGTGTGGTAAGCGGCTTGCTTATCAACCACATGGTTCCAGGTTCAGTCCAACAACATGGCACCTTAGGCGTGTGTCTTCTATTATAGCCTCAGGCCAACCAAAGCCTTGTGAGTGGATTTGGTAGATGGAAACTGGAAGAAGCCTGTTGTGTATGTATGCATGTGTGTTAGTTTGTGTATATGTATTTGTCTCCCCACCATCACTTGACAACGGATGCTGGTGTCTTTACATCCTTGTCACTTAGCGGCTCAGCAAAAGAGACTAGTAAAATAAGTACTAGGTTTACAATGAATAAGTCCTGGGGTCGATTTGTTCGACTAAAGGCAGTTCTCCAGCATGACCCACAGTCAAATGACTGAAACACGTAAAAGAATAAAGGAAAGAAAAAAATAGCTTCTAGGGTTTTCTTTCATTATATCAGGATGATAAGCTGTGGGAAGATTTGAACTCAGCATTACAAATTAACTAAAACTATTTTCTTTTAGGATTGGCTTTACTGCTTTTAGTGGCAAATTGTGTCTTCCCATTGTAACTATCATGAAATAAAGCAGATGAGTCTGCTGTTTTGACGGTGCGTGTTCAATCAACCAAATTACCTCATCACTGAATTAACATGAAAATGGCTGAGTATTCCACAGACACATTTACTCATAATGTAATTCTTAATACATCCTGTCGAGGTGGAACCTTTGTATAACAGTCCATCTGATATCCTGCATTCATTCTGTTTATTCAGTTTCACTTATAGGGCTTGGATCAACTTGCAATTGCCAAATGAACTTCTCAACCATTCAGCTGTCATGACATTAACACAAGATGTCCCTGGCCTGGGTGGGATGGTTTGACAGGAACTTATAGTGTTTTTCTTTGATTTTAGACAGTACTCTTCATTTAGAAATGAAGGTTCTTTATTCGAATTCAGTCTGATATCATATAGATATTAAGGAATAAAACTTTTGGTGACAATAAGAGAGAAAATCCAATTCAAATGCAGTGTATGTATAACACTGTAAATATTCACTTAAAAGGGATTAATAATCTCAAAAATACTTAAAATCCTAATTATGATGACTCAGAAGTTAGACATGAAACTGTTTCATTTTCTTCTTTTGTGCATTGATCACATTTTTTTGTTTTTTTAACTTGTTTCAGTGATCAGATTGTGACCATACTGGGGCATCACTTTCAATTTTAGTTGAACAAATCGAGCATAGTACTTTTAAAAAAAAAAAAAAGAAAAGCTTGGTACTTATTCTAAAAGAATCAAACAATATTGGTCTCTTTGACTGAACTGTTAAGTTTAGAAGGGGTATTAAGCATACTGACACCGGTTGTCAAGTGGTAGTGTGTGTGGGAGGGCGAAAACACAGACACACACGCACACACATAGATATATCCATACATATATATGATGGGCTTCTTTTAGTTTCTGTCAACTAAATCCCATTACAGGCTTTGATTGGCTTGAGTTTGTAGAAGACACTTGCCCAACATTCAACACACTGAGAACAAATGGAGAACCATGTAATTAGGAGGCCACTTTCCTCTCAAATGTAGCCTGTGCCTACATTTTCTGCTTTTTCATTAAGAGTAGTAATTGCTATTGAGCTTCAGGTTAGTCTTGATCGAACAGACATATAATCCAAAGTGTTCTATCTGTGAACATCTGTGTGGTATGAAGCTTGCTTCCCAGCCACATGGGTCTGAATTCAGTCCCACTGCATGGCACCTTGGGCATGTGTCTTCTACTGTACTCTTGGGCCAATCAAAGCCCTATGAGTGGGTTTGGTTGACGGGAACTGAAATGAGCTTGTCGTATATGTCTATGGGTGCATGTCTTTGATGTTGGGTATGTTTATGTCTTTCTAACTTAGCAGTAAGAGATACTGATAGAATAAATACTAAGATTTAAAAAAACAAGTTGTAGGTTCAATTTATTTGGCTGAAACCCTTCAAAACAGTGTTCCAAAGTCAAATGACTGAAACAAGATTAAAAAGAAATATTTCCGCATTTTAAGCTGGCTGAGAAATGTTTGGCTGCTATTTTTAATAGATTAGTCACTAGGATTACGTAATCCAAAATGTTCCCTCTTGAAGTTGGTTGAAGAAAATTTTGTTGCTACTTTTAATAGATTAGGCAACCAATTTGATATGTAGATTTCCTTTCTGTCATATCTTAATCTTCTCAGCATTTTCTTAAACTGACAGTACTTATTTCTTGATGTAGATGTCGCGAATATATGGCTCTAATTCTAATTCTTTTAAATGAAATGCCAAGTCTTAATATAAATAACCAATTGCAAAAAAAAAAGCAATTGATTTTAACATCATTATAGCAAAAATTTATTATCAAAGAAATGTTGTAATATGTATTTGTTGTTGGGAGAACATTTACAAGTGACTGAACTAGATGAAATACGAATGAAAACAATGTGTATTTATGAATTTCCATTTTAGTAAAAGAAGCAGATTAGTCTAATTAGCTAATCAAGCATTTATTTTTATTATTTCAATCTTAGAGCATATAAATTTGTTAGCAATGGATAACAGATCAATGAATGTCTGATTGAACAAATTTATTGAAATCAAATAAAAATGATATTGCAAAGTATTATTTTGTTTGAGCTGCTAGAATTTGTGAGACCATTGGAAGAAATGCTTTGCTGTTTCTGTATTTTTCTCAGCTTTTTATGTTCTGAGTTCAAATTCCTCTTCAGTTCTTTGAGAGGTTGATAACAGATAATAATCTATTCCTGGAGTCACTACTCTCAGATAACCCATTCTCTCCCCATCAAAGTTTCTTGATTTGTGCTTAAATTAGAAGCAATTATTGGTCATGCTAACACATGCTTGTATAGTGGAACTAAACATTTATATAATGATGCAGTAAATATGCTCATTATTTTCCATGCATATCAGTTGTAGCATCTATCTGTTCTCTTTCAGCAGTCACATTTATGTCATTGCTCATTCTCTCTCTCCCCTCTCTCTCTCTCTCTCTCTCCAAGTAGTAGTGCTTGTCCTCTTTTTCTCTTTGTCTCTTTTGGTTGTGGAAATTGTCTCTGTCTTCTTTTATCAATAGAAAGGTACATTCTTTTGTCACATCTACCATTTTTTGGGTTTCCGAACTAACATCAACACAAATGCAGTTTTATAATTTGACATATATGGAGCTTCCAATGTGAAAAAAAATCCATTAGCAATTATAGGTAACTTGTGGGTATTGAAATGGTTGATCCCTTTTTCATAGCTGGATAAAAGCAATGCCAACTAAGGTAAGATTTGAACTCAAAATATAATGGTCTAAATCTGAATATTGTTAGGCATTTAGTCTGACATCCAACCATACTTGCCTGGCCACTTTTTTTCTAATAAATGTAGAGTATGAAAGCAGATATCTCAGTTAAAAAAGTTGTAGTTTATCCTTCTTGCAGAAGAAATTAGTTGTAATGAAATATGAACAAATAATATTGCAAAGTGCATGTACAACAAAGTACGAATGTGCTGCGATAAAAATTAAGCATAAGAAACATAAGAGGTGATGTGTGCAGGAGAGATGGTTGCATTCATGTGGTCATACGATGCAGATGGACAAGGACAGTTGTATAAAGAAATGGTAGTCACTAAATGTGGTAGGAACTTGTGAAAGTGAAAGACATGAGACAAAGTGGTGGAGACTGACTTCGATATTTTGAGCGGAAATGACAAAAGACTGAGATGAGTCTTTGAGAAGACCCATCTGTCTCTGCAGAATTGAGGTTCTATCCAGTTTCCTTCACAACTCGTCTTCTAACATCCAGTCTTTTTGCAATCTTCCTCCACTTCTTCTCACTGAACTGATATTCTCTGATCATCTGTCACACTATTCTCATTCAGTGCAATTACTTGTACATCCATCTTCTCTGTTCATCTATCTTATACTGTCTCTTATATACATCTTGTATGTACCTTCACTTCACATCTGTCTCTTTCTCTCTCTTGATGGGTAAGCCATGTATTCACCTCTTCAGCAAGACACCTGATCCTATCCCTCTATCCTAGTTTCTTATCACTCCATTTCTATCTTCCACTCATGTATGTTGGGACCTTACCAGTGTTAGTGCCACATAAAAAGCACGCTACACTGTGGAGTAGTTGGCATTAGGAAGGGCATCCAATTGAAGAATCTGTGCAAAACATATAGAAACAGGCACAGCCCTCTGGTCTGTCTGCTCTTGTTGAACCATTCATCCAACCCATGCCAGTATACATAAAAGGATGTTAAATCATTTTAATGATCATGATGTAAACAGCATTTGATGTGTGATTATGAAAGCATGATTAAACATAACCAGTCTCAAGTTATCTGAATACAATCACTGGTAAACTTATAAAAGATTTATTCCCTTTGTACTAGAATGACCGAATAAGGATGATAATACTTATTACTAAGTAATGATAAGCCTAATTAGCTGATGAAATGAGCTTTTCTGGATTTTTATTTTTTAAAACTGTAAAATATCTGATCAGTGTTCAAATCAATTTTTCTAGCATAGAATCAGTGCTCAGTCTTGTTAAATCATCAAGTTAAAGTGCATCTGATGTTTGATTTTGTTAAAAGATTTATTTATCTGTTGATACTGTTATAGCTGGAAATGTCAACAACATTCTCAAACAAAACTAACACATTTAGCAGTATCTTAAAAAGTCAATTGATAAATTTAGTAATTCTGGAAATATTTATAGTTATGCTGTAAAATCTTGCTCAGCTCAATGTTGATGTTCTAACCTTGCTTTTTTTTCTTTACCCTGAACTCGCAGTTAATCCTACATGCATATTTATTCATATATCTGTATGTGTGTGTGTGTGTGTGTGTGTGTGTG
>JACXVO010018943.1:730856-742593 GCA_015501135.1 Hapalochlaena maculosa
TGTGTGTGTGTGTGTGTGTGTGTGTGCACGCACATATATGTATGTAATTAAAGGTATTAAAATAACAATGTTTTCAATATCAGTATTTAATACCAATTAATAAAATATGCTTGTGTCATTTTTATCAAAAAGTTAATTGGTACAAATAGTTAAGAATCCAATTGAATAATTAAGATAAATGATATGTCAGTATTTTTTTATTTAATTATTAACAATCAGTCAGTGTCTCTTAATAACAAAAAAGTGAAAATGGAAGAACTATTTTGAAGATACAAATAGAACAGAAGAAAGAATATAATTCAAACAAAACAAAAAAATAATACATTAAAGAAAAGCAAACTGTTACTTTCACTTTTGCAATTGGAAATGATAATGGGCCATGATGTCTGGTAATATGAAGTTATTGATAAGACCTGCCCATGTCAGCGAAACTAAGTTTTAGAAGTATTGTGTGACCCACTCCTACTTAACAAGAAAACTTGTCACATACTACCACAACAAACCAAACTACATCCCTAAATCTCTTCTCTTCACATTTCTGCTTCATACACTATGCTTACCTCTCACTTTCCAATCCTGTCATCTTGGCCCTGTACCACTGTACCTTTGTTCTTCACTAGCCACACCCCAACCTGTGTGTTACTTCCATATACCTGGTTTCATTATATTATTACTATCTGCTAGCTCCTGACCTGTGTGTTCCATCAACATGTAACAAGAAAATTGCTCAATCATCCTACCCTAACAAACCATTCTACTTCTCCACATTTCTTCATTTCCTCACACTTCCTCTTTCGTATTCTATGTCTAGCTCTCACTCCCCAATCCTATCCTCATAGCCCTGTTTCCCTGTATCATTGCTACCCGGTAGCACCCACCCTAGCCACCCCAACTCTATATATCAGGTGTGTGTGGGAGTCTCTTTGCCATTTCCCCATCACTTCACACCCTTTAATCAAACTTCCTTTGCAATATCCTGTCACTTCTATTATGCCTTTTTAACCTGAAAGGTATGTCCTGGCACTTACCACCCTCTATATCTCTGTTTTCCTTTACTTAGCCATCCCATTATATTCTGATCTCTGTCCCTTGTAAGTATGCCTGGTATTTTGTCACCATGTCTATCCTGCTATTTGCCCACCTCCCCCACTGGGCTGGGTAACCTTGTACTTTCTCTACAGCAAAACATTTGTTTCTGTCTCACTATTACCTTTCATCATCTGACACAATATCACCTCTTCCAATGACCCCCCCCCCTCCTTCTTGAAAGTATTTTTCTCTTGTCTTGCACGTACTTGATGTCCCTGTCAGTGCAGGTGCCATTTAAAATCACTCAGTCCACACTGTAAAGTGGTTGGTGTTCGGAAGGGCATCCAGCTGTAAAAACCTTGTCAAAACTGACCTTGTCTGTGCTGTGTAAAAAGCACCAAGGGCAGCCAACTGTAAAAATTCTGCTAAAACAGTCACAGAAGTCTGGTGAATGCTTTTACCCGGTTAGCTCTTGGGAAACCATCCCACCCATGCTAGCTTGAAAGATGGGTATTAAACCATGAAGATGATATCTGATTTGTAAGATTCTTTATGTGACTGTCCATTAATTATCATTTATAATGAAAAGTAAACTTTAGGAGTCAGAGTATGCAGTGTAATTTCTTACAGACTCGATCTCTGTCAAAAAAGCACATTCAGTTGTATGTGTATTGCTAAAAAAAGTAATGTTATGATTTATGCTAAAATCACAAATAGGGAATGTATGGAGAATTGGTTTCCCTAAAAACCATGCCCCAGTGCAAAATAAAATGTATCATCAAACGTTTAAGTTGTGTATAAGTGAAATAAGTTTTGGGAGTGGCAACCTATTTATGTGTGTATATAAACATAGATACATGTATTCATTTGTCCATGTGTGCCTGTTTAAATGTAGATGTATTTACCTATTTCTATGTAGATGTGCGCGTGCGCACGCACACACATACACACATGTATGTACTTATATATAAATCAGACTGATATACTCATATATACATGCCTAATATTAATCAGATTAGTTTAAAGAATAACATCTGTTAACTTTCTATTTATGTTGAGAGTGTTATTTCTGAGCTCTGACAACATTCACATGTGTTCACATTATAAACAATGGTTTTGCTAATAGTGTCAACTGGTTGCAGTTCACCACAAAAGTATGTTTGGGTTTCTTGGCATGTCTTTGTAAAGAAAAGGCTCATACATTGTTCCCCCTCCCCCACCACACACACACACAATTCTCTGCCTAAACATGCTTGGGCTGTTTGCTGTACTATAATATGAGTTTATCACCTCTTTCATAAACAGGTGGTGAGGTGGGGGGGGGTTGGAAGAGCATCTGGCACACAGCTGATACAGTATAAACCAGCATTTCTCAACTGGGGTCCATATAAGATTTTTGGTTGTCCACATATCAAAATAGTAAATTGGAGATCTACAATAGTATTTTATGAGCTCCTGAAAAATTTTTGCTTTAGACTTATGTATTGCAAGAAACAGCTATGATTCTTTCTGTAATATTTTACATAATTCAACCTATACAAATTAATGTGTGAAAAAATGGGAATTTTGAAAGCAGTTTCAATAGACTATTTTCTATAAAACTAGTTTTCAGACATCAGATGGGGGTGAGGTCCACCAGATTAAAATAGTAATCAAAGAGAACCATTGGTAAAAAATAGTTAAGATCCTCTGGTATATAAGCCATAGGCCCTGTATTCTCATATCCTGGTCCCTTGTTTAGTTGCAGCTGTCATTTGGTATATATTTACTAGAAAATGTTGCTTTTCAAGTGTAAAGCTTGCAAATTTATGTAAGTTATAGGAAAAGGTTTATTACTTTGAACACGATATATATTACTATTTATTTTCTATTTTTAGTAGGATGTTTTGCAGGATTTGAACTCTAGAATTTCTAACATACTATTTATTTTAGCTTCTAAGTAGATATTATAAAGTGATGGTTCTCAGCCTCCCATTCAATTTGTGAAACTTTTGGGCTTTCCTTGCCTTCTTATTTTCATTAACGAGGAAGCAAATCAGGGCTTACATCTTTGTAATTCTTTCTTCACCATGGTGTTGGACAAAATATGTTTAAAACCATTTCAATTTCTTGAAGTATAGCAATTCTTTCCCCCTTTCCCCCACTCAACTCACATAGGCTATGCCTTCCCAATAAGATGCACTATTTACTATAAAATATGAATCTTAATTCTCTTCAACTATACTAAACTGTCTTCCTTTCCTAAACACAAAGAAAAGTTATAAATGAGTAACATGGTCACTCTTTCCTAGCTGTAAATATCCATGTAGCTCTGCTACAAGCATCTGCTCAGTTCCATCTCATTCTCTCAGACTACAACTCCTCATTTGCTAGTACAAAGCTGCTTGCTTAAAATTTTGTAGGCTTGCAAGTTCAGTGTTTACCTCACTATTGCTAGTGGCACAAAAAAAGTGGTTGGTATTAGAAAAGGCATCCATCTATATAAACCATGACAAAACAGGCATTGCAACATCAAATACTATTAAATCATCTAGTTCTTACCAACATGAAGCATAAATGTTAAATGGTGATGGTTGTGGTTAGTTGACATTGCCAATTTTGTTCTATTTAAGTGGACATGAATTATGAAAGTATTGAGTAACATTTAGTTATTAAGGGATTATTAAATACTTCCTTCCCAGTGAGACTAAATATTTTCTCAAATCTGCAGATATGCTGTTATTCGTATCCTATATTCAACCTGTAGTTTTGTTCTCTAATTTTTGTTTTACATCTACTTAGTAGCTTACAAAAGGACAAATTTTTTTATCTTTGCTCATTTCCTTGTTCATTGTTTCCTTCAGAATGCTGCTTTGCTAAACTTTGTTTCTAATTATGTTCTGTTTTGATAACATTCTATTCTAGTTATAGCTTGTTTGATTAAACTTCACATGTAATTATCTTCTGTTGGATAATACTCATAACTTGATTTTATCTATTTTTCTTTCTAACAAACAGTTATCTTTTGATATACCCTGTATTAATAGATGTTATCTCTACAGAAAGACACATTCATAAACAACCCACTGCTAAAACTAACATAACCTTTATATAGGCCAAGATTCACAAGCTCCCCAAAGCATCTAGATTCAGTACATTACAGAGATGAAATTTGCAGCAAGGCCAGAAAATACTCCATTTGATTGTGACCCCCACCCTCACCTCTGCCAAAATTTTGCGTTGTTCTGGAACATCTTGCTTTTTGTTTTACCTTCGTAAACTATTGTTTGACCTAAATATTAACAATTGGACATTCAAATTACTCTGTTAAATGTAATGCTTATTTATTCACAATTGTTGGTCCCCCCGATTTATTGAGGGGGACTTATGTTTTGAGGCATGTTCGTTCGTCCGTCCGTCCGTCCGTTCGCGTTTTTCTCTGCAACCATCCCTTCAATTTTTCTGAAATTTTGCATGAAGTTGTAACTTTGGTCAGGTTAGAAAGTGACATTTTCCGATTTTTGAAAAAAAATCTCGTTAGCTCCCCATGGGGTCAAAAGGGGTCAAAAAGGCCCTTTTCGGCCTAGAACTTTTGATCCATCTGTTCAATTTTTCTGAAACTTGGCCAAAATGTGGAGGGTATTGTTCTTTTGACAAATTGAATAGTGTTTACCCCGGGAAAAATCTGTTTCGCGTCCCTTGGGGACTTTTAGGGCTAAAAATGCCCCAAAGTACCCATTTTTGGCCCAAAATGGCACTTTTTGGTGTATAACTTTTGATCAATCTGCTCAGGTTTTCTATTTTTTTTCAAAATATGTAACAATTTATGCTTTACATGGTTTCAAACATTTTTATCAAATCTTGCACTCACCATGTTGACTCACACACAGAGGGGACCACGCACACACGGCTTGTTTTGAATTAAACATGCATTATCATGTAGCGTTGAGATTTCAGCGATGTTGCTGTTTATTTTTAGACTGACATTGTTGGGTAGGTAGAGAGGTTTTATCTAAAACAGGTAGAATATGTTGGACCAGATACAGCCTGTTTATGTGCTAAAGTGCCAAATCAGCCTCGTTCAACCTCTGTCTCTCTGTCTAAAAGAACTTCAGAAAGATGTCAGCATGACTCCATTTTATCAGACTAACTTTTAAAAAGATATCAGTGTTCATTGATTGATCCTTGATTAACCATTGAATATTTTATTTTTATGTTTTACTTGTTTCAATCATTGAACTGTAATCATGTTGGGTATAACCTTTAAGGGTTTAGTTGAACAAATTGACCCCAGTACTTACTTTTAAGTCTGGTACTTATTCTATCAAACCCTTTTGCTGAGCTATTAAGTAATGAGGATGTAAACAAACTAACACCAGTTGGTTTGTCAATTAGTGAAGTGAAAGACAAATGCACACACACACGTGATGGGCTTCTACACATTTTCTGGCTACCAAATACACTCACAATGTATTGGTTGGATGAGGACTGTAGTACTGAATCCCAGACCATTCAGCCATGCTTACACCTGATGATATTTTCTATTAACTGTAGAGTCTCTGTTACTTAAGAGTTAAACAAGACTGGTTAAATAAAATGAAACTTGAAGTCCCAATCAATACAAAGTTTATAATAAAAAAGTCTCTATTTTCAATATTGATTCCTCTTCATTAAACATTCTATTATTATTCTTAAACTAGCATTAAATATTAACCACATTTTAACAGTTTTTAATAACTTTGTTATTATTATAAAATTAGTTATACTTTCCTTATGTAAAGCTTTATCGTTAAATATTTGAAGTGAGAGTAGCAGGGAAAGGAACTATCAGTTATCAGCTTATGTCAATTAACTTGTACTCAGTAACACTCGCTAAACCACAGTTCACTTTCATTTTTTATATTTGCAAGAATACTGCACTGTTGCTTTTGGGATGTAGGGTATCAGCGTTCTTGTTCTACTTTGTTAGTGATATACTTAGAATCTTTATCAAAGAAAATATATTTCTTTCCCCAAAGCTGAAAATAAAATCTAAAACATGCTACATTTTGGCATTATATAATTTGAATATTTTTGGTGATAGAAAAAATTATCTTGTTATTCAATTATCTTGAATGCAACAGCTATGGCACATTATACTGTTGTTCTGCTACTGCTACTACCACCACCACTGTTTCCTGTCTGCTGGGTGTATTTCAGACAACACTACAAAAAAAGATTGATTGGTCTTTCATAGAAAAACTACATAGTGGACACTAGATATTTGGTATAGAACAATCAGTCTAGTGACCTGGCATAATATGAAATAATTTACCTGGACCTGACATAAATTTGCTTAAGGTTCAAGGTGAGTTAGAAGAAGAAAATATATGAATAGATTTTTATCTAATTTCTGTTATCACATAAGTACATGTGCACACATGCACATGATGAAAAGCAGGCAGGGTTATATGTGATAACTGGTAGTAAGTTCCAGTAAATGTAGTTTGTAATAGGCAGGGAGGAGTTAATGAAAAGAGGGGTGGGGAAGAAAAAAAACGAGTCAAGAATTTGGTTTGTCTTTGTGGAAATTTACAGGTGGTGTGAATGAGCAAAATAATAAAAAAAAAGATAAGTAAAATAGTGCAGCACAGAGATAGTTATGTAGATTGAGGGTATGAATAGAAGAAATAACCAAACTAAGGATATCTAATCTTTTGTGATGCAAACAAAAGTGATGGTCAAAAATGAATTTGGATCTGTTGTTTTGCTCAGGTTAGCTCTAACAAACCAAACCTATGATCTAATGTAGCAAGTTAGTGGAGTTGTTACAGGATCAGATAGAGTAGCTGGTGGTATTTATTCCAACTCTCTACCTTCAGAGTTCAAATCCTGCTGTGGTTCTCTTTGCCTTTCATCCTCTTTGGGGTACCAGTCTGGAGGCTGCATGATTGGTGGAACTGTCAAAACACCAGACCAAGTTCATTGTGGTTTCTGTTCTAGTTCCTTATATTCTGAGTTCAAATCTTGTGATAGTCTACCTGGTGATTACATCTACCACCAGGTAGATCTAATCTGTTTGCAGGTTTAACACTTCCACTTGACAACTTGAACAGCGTTAACAGAGCTCGGTTTATTGCAAGCATTCTGGCCAGACCCCTCCTTTCATGAGCCCTTCCTCCCTCAGCCTTCACCAGTCATGTGCACTGCCTTTCTTTCTAAGTAAAAGATGGGCAAATCTCATTTTTTGTCTTCCTTTTCTCATCTTTTGTTTTCCCAGCACTTGTATCAAGGACAGCATCATCCAGTATTCCCTTCTTTTTGGTCAGTAGGGTGCAATCCAAAGGAGATTTTCACTCCTAATTAAATGTTTCATTTGTTAGACTGTGGCCATGCTGTTGTATTGTCTTTAAGTGCATTTAGTTGAATGTACTTATTAATAAACCTGGTACCTATTCACTTTGTTACTTTTTGCCGAACTGCAAAGTTACAGGAACATAAACAAACCAACATAACTTGCCAAACAACGGTGGTGGTGGGGGGGACACATACATACATACACATTTATATATGTATATATGTATGTATGTGCGTTTATATATAAATAAATAAATAAAACAGGCTTCTTCCAGTTTCCATGTGCCGAATCCACTCACAAAGTTTTGGTCAGCCCGAGGCTATAGTTGAAGATATTTGCTCTAGGTGCCACACAGTAAGACTGAACCTAGAACCATGTACTTGGAAAGCAAACTTCTAACTACACAGCCATGCCTGCACCTATGTTAATTTCCTTTGAAGTTGTTTTAATGGCTTGTTTTCCTTCATAGATTTGACTTTGTCATCTATGATGTGGCACCTTCAGCTTGTGTTATCTCATGACAAAACTTGTAATAGTTTTTTGTCTGGAAAGTTTGATATCTCAAGTGTTTCTTGGTTTGCTGTCACTATCAGCACAGCTGCAAAACTAGAAGAGAACTGACAATTAAAATGCATGTCCTTACATTTAAGTTCTCCCGTACAATCATCGTTGTGAGCTAAGGCACAAAAACATACATGTCTTAACATACACTCATAATACATATATATGAGAGGAACATACATGCATAGTAAATATATGCGTTCATACCTTAGATATTCTTGTATTTAGTTGTGAATGCAGGTAGTCTGTTTCTTCACTACATTTATGCATACCTACATAATACATGTGTGTGTGTGTGTGTGTACCACTACTCTCATATGTATAAGTAATAATGGACTCTACTTTATAGAATACTAAAATCTGTTCTTGACATTAACAAAATTGTTTCATATTAGGCAGTTAATTCCAATTTTAATTTTTTTAACCTTCTAAAACCTGTCAATTCTTTCTCCCATCTCTCTTTCACTTATTTTTCTCTTTACTCACTCTCATAGCCTTTACCACTATCTGTCTCTTTTTCTCTCATCATTTCTTAATTTTTCCCTCTGCCTCTCAATTACTTTCAGTTTTCCTGTTTTTTCACCTTCATTCCTGTTACCTCATTCCTTTCTTCCTTCCTTCATTTTTCCAGTTTTTCTTACATTCTTTTTTTTTTTCATTTGTTATTTCTCTATCTCCTTTATTACTTCTATTTCAGTTTTATCTTTCAAATCTCCTTCCTTTCTCTCACACACATACAAGCACACACATACACACATTCTCATATAGTTACTAGTCTGGAAAACAATCTCTTTGTAAAAATAAATAACAACAAAACTATGGTACATTGATCTGATGATGTGGAAGTAGTATAGACTTGTCTTTTCTTGACAACTCTGCTGTCAGCTCCACTAAAACCATTCTATTATTATTTCTATAATAACTGAAAGAAGTTCAAAGTCCAGAATTGGAACCTTTTGATATCAATCAGCATTAAACTATTCCTGGCTATTAGATCAAAATAAATACATAAATAAATAAAATTAAAAAACCACTTGTTTTGAAGTGTTTCTGTTTAAATTTAGAATTTCCTTAACTTATATTTCAAGAAACTATTTGTCAAGTTATGCTCCAAATCCCAGCTTAAAACAAATTAATCCAAGATCCAACTCTTAAGGATTTTAAAGAGTAGCTGAAATACATTTGGAGTATATATGAAACATGATAATGCAGGAGCTGGTGATTACTGGCATTGGAAACGTATCCTCCGTGAAAGGGGGGGGGGTTCACACACCCCTCTCCTTAAAATAGACTTTACAGTAGTCATTCATTATTGTCTTTATGATTATTCTGTAATATCCATTTTCCATGCTGGCAAGGGTTGGAAAGGTTTGACTGGAGCTGGCAAGCAGGAGAGCTGCATCAGATTCCAATTTGATTTGGTTTGGTTCCTACAGCTAGATACCCTTCCTAATGCCAACTATTTTACAGGGTGTGTGAATGCCTTTTCTGTAGGATGAGCATAGACACCTTCTTCCTCATTCTCTTTGTTTTACTTGTTTTAGTAATGTGACTGCGCCCATGCTGGAGCACCAGCTTTAGTTGAAGAAGTTGGCAGAAAAAGTCATGGCTGATTTCAGGATTTTGAACTAAAAAGACAAAAGACTACGCATAGCAAGATTTAACCAACCCATGCCAGTATGGAAAATTAGATGTAAAAATTATATAACTTCTAAACAATTATACACACGTTCTTAAATACTTTACTATAAATGCATATTGAGCACTTAAAGGTTTACACGTGTAAAACCTTAAACACGTATGCAGCAAATTTCTTAAATAATATAAACATGTCATGTTTATAGGATGCTGAACTACAGGTTGAAAGGTTAACAGTTCATATCCTGTGAATGTCTCTGCGGATTCTGTGTATGAGATATTTAACTCTTAAAAGTTCACTTAGCTATAAATAGGTAATCTTCACTTCCATGATTAAGTATAGCTCATTGCTGTAAATAGCAGCACTAATGTGTAAGATTATGAGCTTTTTGGCTGGTATCATGATTCAAATCTGGTCATGGATATAATTGAAGGAGAAATGGTTTCTTCCGAGCTGCTTCATCCTAGATACATACATTATATGAATTCTACAATGATGTCCCAACAAACCTAATTGTCTATAAATATGGAATAGATATTCATTGCTTAAAAAATAAATAAATAAATAAAACACTATTTTGTAACTTGTATACACCTGTTGTTTGTTTTGTGTTAAAATTTAATAACATCTACTCAATCAGATGCTCATTTGTAATTAATAGAAAATGCTTTTGTTTACAAGATTTGCTCAGACCCACTGTATTGCTTAGAGAAATATAATTAGAATCTTTGTAATACTTTCATACAGAGCTCCAGTTCCATATTGCCTTTCATTCCATTCATTCCTTCATTTTTTTATTTTTTTTATTCATTCAGTTTTGTTGTTTGTTTCATTCTCAAACATCTGGAAAGTTTTCTGTCTTTTATTGTTGTTATCATTGTTATCATAGTCATCATTATTTTTATTTCTTTTTCCTAATATTCTGCTAAGATTCCACTTGCCAAATGCAATGTATATCAAAGACTTGGTTGAGTATTTTTAGTTGATGAGAAAGAGAGAGTAAATTATTTTCATATATTTTGTTTATTGTAATTGTTAATTCTGCCATGTTGTTGCTGTTGTCTCTATTCTTTTGCTAGTTTTGTTGTTGTTTTTAGACAAAATCTTAAAATCTCTTGTTATAAGCAAGAGCTACATCTATTTAAGAACATCCGATAAGATGATAGAATTTAAGCACTTGTTTTCAACTTTGGTTGACATGTTTGAAGGGAAAGCTTTTAGCTTTCTTTCATTTTTTTGCTCTTTTTTCTTTTTTTTTTTCAAAAGAAAATTAATCTTCATGTATTCTCCCCCAATGCTCTGGCTAAGTCAATTAACATTGTTATAGGTTAAAGTTTATTTGTAGAAAATACTTGATTATCAGTCTCTCCTAAAACGATAACTCATTTCATTGAATTAAGTAAATTTGGCATTTTACCAAATTACAGCAGTTATATTTATTTCATATTCAATTGGTTTTTTTTTGTTTTTTTTTGCTTTCTTTCTAAAAATTGTTCTATTTTCATACCTTTCATGTTAAACCAACATAAAATAGCCAAGTTGATATTTGATTAGTATTGCATATGAAGATTATATTTTTATAAAATCTAGCTTGTGTTTGTGTATGAGTAGGACTGTTAAGTTTGCCATTTTACTAAGCTGTTTACCAGCTGAAACCTTATCATTACCTTGTCCAATGTGTGTCTACCTGCCTATGTACACATTTGTGTAGCACATATCCTGCTTATGTGCAACTATCTGTGCAATAGTAGCACATGCTTGAACATGTACAGGTTTTGTGTCTGTGTGTATGTGTGATTCATTTGCAAAGCATGGTCATTAGTGTGTCTTAGCTGGTTTGATTTTCATAACCAAAATTCAATTTAAGAGTGTAATACTCTTGAGCAAGATGTTTTTCTCTATTTAATTCTTTAGCTATTAAGCTGCATACTGCTGCTCAACAAGTTACACATTTTATTTCTAAATTTACACTGAATATTCATAAGATAAGTATGTGTTGCTATATAGCTCATGGTCAGTCCTAATGTTGTAGACTTATGTTCAAAGTTGATCCAGCTGTGACTATTCCATCATTTTTGTTTCTGACATAAGTATATTTAAGACTACATATTTCCTGTTATTTCTCTCTGTTCATGCAACTACATAGCAACAGCTCTTCCATTGGCTTAAATCATATATATATATATATATAT
>JACXVO010019109.1:1245-12310 GCA_015501135.1 Hapalochlaena maculosa
AGACACTTGCACAAGTTGCCGTGCAGTGGGACTGAACCCGGGACCATGTGCCTGGTAGTCAAACTGCGGATGCGTGCTATCTTTTTCGGTCGTTTTCTAGTAAAATTAAAAATTTGATACATATAGTAGCGGTTGGACGCTGTATATACATATATACACATTTCCTCTATATATTTATATATATAGTAAGCATTAATTACATATATATATATACACACACACACACACACACACTACTGGCAGCCTTGTGTTATGAGAGTATTTCATAACTGAAAATCTTGCTGAAACAATGAATTCCTTAATGTGAAACCTATTTTCCCGTGTTGGTGGCATGTAAAATCACCAAAAGCCCCTGTGTTGCGCGAATGGCACATGTGTGGGTGGTCCGTAAAATCACCCCAAACACTCTCGGAGTGATTGGCGTTAGGAAGGGCATCCAGCTGTAGAAACCAAGCCAAACCAGACAGGTGCCCGGTGTGGACACCCAGCCTGCCGGTCCTGGTCGAAAACGTCCAACCCATGCCTGCATGGACAATGGATGTAAAATGATGATGATGATGATTTTTATGTTACTGTTGTGGGAATGGACTATTCCACATAGACTATTTATAGCAGTACAGCTGATTACTATTTTTTGCTCTCGCACTGTAATCCGCTCTTGCGTGGTTAATCTGTTTGTATTAATTGCTTCGTGGTAAATACATACTTAGTCTTCCACTCTGTTGTTTGTTCATTTATTTGTGTGGTTCAAATCTCAACCACAACAGTTACAATGCCTATAAAATTAGATACTGTATATACTCACTCATGTAATAATTGAATGTCTTAGTCCAATAAATTAGCCTATTTTGGTGGGGTCAGCTTTTACACGAAGCATACTTCCAACTATAAATATTTTCTTCATCAAAGGGTCAGAAATATATTTAATTAACCTTCAGACTTTCATTTCTAAGTGGAGGATTTCTAGCACTGGATCGCTAAATGGGATTTCCATGGAATACGAACAATATCACAACATATCAACTTCTGTATATTTGCTGTACAATGCTGGAGGTTCAAGTTCCAACCTTCCTGTCTTAATATTGTTTTTATTTTTCAACTAGAAATCAATAGTTCAATGTTTAGGATTGTACCTGCCACCTGCTATAATTCTCTTTTCAAGGTACCAATAAAGAAGTCAGAAATCAAAAGAGACCTTCCTACTCATATCTTAGAATCAGCAACTTTTCGAGAATTTGATCAAAGGCAAAATAAAACCTTTTTTCAATCAGTGTTATCATTTTAGTCTATACAATCTTGGTTAGTAGTCATCCAGATTTTTTATCACTGATATTATCCTGAAAAACTGAGGTTGACGATTACACGAGGTATATGTAAAATCCATGGATTTTTAGGCTAAAAAGTTAAGTCAACTTTTACATGGGATAGACATTACACGAATATATACGATATGTATCCAGTGCTAAATATGACACCAAAATAGAAAAAGTTAACTATTTTTCAGTGAACGAACCTGGTGCATTTAAAGTGTTGAATCTCTGACTGGTTTAAAAATGTGATCTGCAATGCTGCACACCTGTAATCTGTATTAACTAAGCACTCTTGAACTATTTGAATTTTGCACAAGATCAATTCTGACAAACTTTACTGATACCTTTGGTTTAATTATGTCAATCTTAAACCAATTGAGATTTTAATCTTGATGAAAAATGCAAGGAGGAATAGGTGAACGTTATAGATTTAATCTCCATGATCATCCAGCCTTCAGCATCTTCATGACTAATTCAATTATTCAAAATAAAATGTGATCTAAGAGCAGAGGTTTATAAATACATTCAAGTAAGCATTAAATTTCTCCTTGTGACCACTAATAATAATGTTAATGTAAGCATTTTTATATGTCAAAGACTGTTTTGTTGGTTATATTTTATACATAGAATTCTCATGGCTCACTGTACAATAAATTGCAGCTACCAGTTAAATATATTTATCAAGTTAGCAAATGCAAGGTTTTGCCAAATATTTTTCTAGGGGGTTATCAAGCAGACACAACATTCTTGTTTCATGTCCCGATGCAAACTTACATACCAGCCAGTCCTATACTATATTTACCTTAATTATTTACATCAACTTGATCATGTAATTTTTTAAACAGAGTCCTTGTAATTTCCTTTTACTTAAGCATTCTCCTTATTTTTCTTGAAATTTGTAATAGTATTACTATTCTAGTCATCAGGAATGATACTTCTCTATACAATTTTCAAAACTAAAAAAGTGACTATCCCAACACAAGGTTTTTGCTTCATAAGCTACACTTGAAGTATTTACAACTTTCTGTCCTAGTCACATTATTCATCATCTCAACATGAACTTTCAAAGTTAACACCCGTTTGTTCCACATAGTCAAGCTTGCTCTTACCTAACTCATATTTTTCTTTCTTGACAACCATGTATATAGGAAGATTATTCTGAGTAAAGAACACTTAAAATTATCAATCACAAAAAAATGATGGTAATTAATTTCTGTATATTAGGGACAACCAAGCTTCAATATTTAAAAATTTAGTACCTCAGTATATAATTTCTACATGAATTATATTTTCTGGGTTCAAAGATAAACATCAGAGACCTTTGAATGACAACAATATTCATAATAATAAAACATTATATGTTGTACTAGTTTTAGCACAATAGGAAGAAAAGAAAAATTGAGGGGGAATCTTGCCAATAAACTTAGAGTAAATTCTTAAGAAGAATGAGATATTTCTTAGAAAGATTGCTTAAGGTAAAATCTGGATTACTGATTTGCTATATTTGCATTATGTGAGGTAAAGAGTGATAAGGCAAAATTTCTGAAAGTGCTAACTTTAGTAAAAGAATATGATGCTCATTTACTACTGTTACAAATATAGAATATTCCTTTATTTACTTAATGTCAGTTTTTCCTTACTGACATGGATAAAATATGTCTGCTATACTTATTACCAAACATCTAAGTCTTTTGCTACCTTTGACACAAGATTCTGTAGTATTAGATCTGACAAGACCGCTTTCAACACTTTTCTTGGTATTCCTCTTCCAAGAACGTTTTGCATACATTCATAATTCATTTACATTACAAATCCACACTAGTATTATGAAATATTTGATGCAAGCCTTAATTAAGCATCATTAAGTACATTTATCTATCCTGGACAAATGCTTCATAGCCAACTCAAGTCAAAAGTAAAGTTTTCTGGGTTACTACAATTGCTAAAGCAGAAACTGACAAAACTCACCATCAAAAGACTATAAAGCAAGTGATAAACTGCTGCAACAACAATACTCTATAAAATGCACATAAGATACAGCTTATTGTGACTCAGAGCTTGGCTTTTATGTGGAATTTCATAAGTAGACATGACTGACATATCAAGAATAATGCATTTGATAGATTCCTGCATTTGACTACATTGTAGAAGCTTCAACCTGAACCACAAATGAGCATGGCCACTTCTAAGGTAGCAGTGGAAATTCATGCTTCCATTTACTAACAAGCTTTCTGGTTTTTACCATGATGAACTTAAAAACTTCAGTCCAATGTTTCAGGTTGTTTCTGCTACTTTCCAACAAATTCTGCTACCAGAATCAGATCATTAGCTTACAAACATTTCTACATTCTTGTGATATAGCTCTAAGAAAACTACAATGAACAACCAAGTGTATATAAAATTCTACACTCTATACTACTCCAAACCTTGTTTATAACATCCTTGCAATGACTTAGAAGACCATTACAAACTATTTACCTACATTTAGTTTCCACAGTGCTCAAGAGATGACAAAAGACGAAACCTTGTCAGTGATTTTCAACAGATGGAAAGACAATTTTAACTAAGAATTTTACAGTTGTCAAAGAAATGTGGTATATGTGTATTATTTACACTATTTACATTGACAAATATGTGTCCTCATCTTGTTTGTTGCCATCACAACACTTTGATTGACGTACTCTCCACCTTCGTCAAGTGTCTGGGTGGAATTTCCAACATCATTCCTGATGTTGTCATTATTATTATTAATCCTTTATTTATATCTCAACCTAGAATTGAACTCAGTATCCAGGGGTTAGTAGCACATGCTCTTAACTACTACACTGTATGCTTGTGGTCAATTATGGAGTGAATTTTAGGGCTTATAAACCTATTTTTTAATCCTTCCTTATTACCAGTTCCCATTTACTGCTCATATCTGCACCTGACCTGTTTTAGGAGATTGCTGTGTCTTAGTATATGTGCTGCATCTTTTAATTGTTGTATTTTGTATTTTGAACGGTGGTGTTCTTTGTTTATTGTTTTAACTTCATCCCACAAAGAAAGGTGGTTTCAATTTTCCCATACACTATCAGCTACATCCAATTTATCAATATCTCCTCATGTCACAGCTTCACAACGTTTTTCATCCCTTGTGGGATAAAGGTAAAATAATAGATAGAGAACACCACTGGAAAATACAAACTAAAAGAGGCAACACATATGCTAGGACACAACCACTTCTTAAGCAGACCTAGTGCAGATATAAGCTGTATATGGGAACCGAATGTACAGAATTCCTCATCTCAAAAATGTAGAACATGGTATATGTGGTTCTGTATCCCAACACAAAAGTAAAGTGCTTCTTGTCCAAGTTAATTGTATAGAGTATTGTAAGTTTTCACAAAATATCTTGAAAATGCAGTAACATGAACAGAATAATTATAAAAAAGAATAGAAGTTATGAATTTGTGTCAAGCTATGCTATACCATTTCCCTATTAAAAAGAAATTTGTTGTAATACATATTGCAATATCATACTGTCTCCAAATTTGTGTTAAGTCTTAGGAAAATAAAAATGCAAAACAAATATCCCTAACAACTTAATTATAATTAGTTGCCTACTAAAAAAATTACAACACTATATATTTCATTACAAGTCTCCCAAAATTAACAGTCCAGCGAGAAAAGCACTCAAGAAACATAAAAAAAATTACTACTCTACCAGATTAAAATCAGATGCTAGTTTCATTGATGTAGCTTCTCTTAGTACCCAAAGGCAAATAAGTTTGGCTTTCATGTTACTTAAAGTTAATAATCTAAGTATATGTCAGAGCTCTGAGGTTTTGCTTCATAAACATTTCATTCTATATTTGTTCTCAGATAGTTTGCTTGGGGTCTTACTGAAGCAGGTCTGCACTTGTTTATACTTTATGACAGTTGGCATAACATTTAGAATGATATGACATAATCCTGAGTAGCTGAACAATTTGACTATAACATGCTTGTAAAGTAATATCCCCCCACAAAAAAAAAGATGTATCAAAAAGTCATTCACTGAGGCTCCCTACTAAAGAAAATTTCTGGTACTTTCAAAAAGCATGTTGAGATCACTACAGGGTGGTGTGAAAGGTCTTAGCAATTATGTAAGTTCTATCTAGCTTCAAACAAAACTGGAAGTATAATCTAGAATAAATAAACAGAAAAGTATTTTTTACAGAAAACATACAATATATAGGCCAGTCAATAGGGGATTGAATAAGGAAAAGATTCATAGAAAGCTGGAATAGGCTTCATTATCTTTGTAATAGGATATTTAATAAGGTATAAATTTTGCACCCCTCTACCGCCCTGGATTTGGCCACCATCTTGGAAAAATGGCGGCAAAAAACAGTTTTTTGCAAATATCTTGCTTGGGACTCACTTTACCAGAAAATATGTCAATACGTAAAATAATCTACACAAAATTTTCTATAATTACTTTTCTAAGCATATTTTTGATATGCTGCACTGTTTTCATGCCAAGCCTACAAAAAGATTGCGGTTTGTTTTGCCTACACCCAATCTCCAAAATTTGTCACAAAGGTGTCCTTCTTCTTTTTGCTTCTGGCTTAGGATAGACAGTAAATGCTCACTGGCAGAGTTTCCACCCTTGCACCCAACCATCCACCCTAATTATGAAGTTATCAACTTAAACAATGCTTTACCAGTTCTTGCTGCACAATTAGAAGTATTGATTTCCAGGATAGCATTGGTTTTCTCGTAATGAGTAGTATAGTGAAATACACTGTTCTTCATAGGAAAGTAGTGACAAGTAGTTTGGTTCTTTTGTAGAATGGTTGTACGATAAGATAACGGCTTGGCATATATCTATCTATCTATTTCTTGCCTGACACCTACATCCCTTGTGGGGTGACCATGAACCAACCTCACTAGGGAGTTTTGTTCACTTTCTTTCTATCTGTATTTGCTTTTCATTAGGAGTGGGTTGATGGCCCTCCTATAATATACTCCGATTATTCAATTTCAATGAGTTTCTTCACTCTCTGACATCAAGGAGTTTTCTAATGTGGCATCAAGGGGATCATCACAGTCCTCTTCATCATCAATTACATTAGAGTATGAACATGACAGCCCCTTTCAAGAAACACATATCATAGAACATTTTAATCCTGCCTTTCTACAGCTGCAGGTAGCAGTCATGCACATTTGCATGAGACAAGGTTGAGCAGGTCTGGTGGACTGGGTCTTTATCTGTAGTGACTGAAACCAATCCTTTTGTAGTTGCATTCCAACTCCAATTTGTTGGAGACAAGTTATTTCCCAACTACTTCTGCACTTGGTGATATGTACGAAAGGAATGAAATCGAGTAGCTGCATCTGTAGAAGGCAGAGAAACCAAAGCGAATTTACTTTTAATGAGTGACTGAGCATAACACAGATATCTTAAATCAGAAAGGGATTCACATTCATTATGCCCACATAAGTGAAGAATGAAATTCTTTCCTGCTTCAGCAATCTTTGCAGATTCAGCAGATGGTTTTTTAAAGACAGCAACAAGTTCTTTTAGTTCTTGATGTTTTTCCAAAAGCCTTATGCATTTAAGTTTTTCCCTGTCTAAAAAAAGGCAGAAGTAGTGTTGAACCCACTAAGTGCATGTAAGAAGAGATGGTTGTCCTTGATGACTAATCCAAATTTCATGGAGGTTGGTGTGTACAACTTGCTTTCTGTATTTCCTCTGCTTGGTTTTAAACATGTATATATTTGTCCTTGATCCAACCAAGGCTGTAAGGATAATTAAGCGATCTACATCTCCTACGATTGTTACTGATTGAGCAATGGTAGATTCTTTAATAGCAGAAGCAACAATCAATCTGTCTGCATCTTCAGTAGACTGTTTTACTGTATAACCCTCATTGATCAGTCTAGTGGTGAGCATTGTAATAAGCTGGCCCTTATTTCTTTCGTTTGAAAGAAACTTGGTTTGATTTGTTGTTTCGGGCATTGTTCCATCAAACAATGTGGTAGAACAAATCATTCACTGAGCACACTCAGCACATTTTGTACTTTTTTTCTGCTAGATTTTCTGGATAACCATCAAATATAACAATGACATTTCTCTTGTACATATTCAGTGTACCTCTTTAGAATGGCTGAAATAATCTCTCCATTTTGCCAAACAACTCGATGCATCTGAAACTCTCCATCAATAACAAAAACCGTATCTCCAACAATTCTTGTGTCACTAAGAGGTGCAAATAGTTCATACATCACGAATTTCTTGGTTTTGCGCATTCTTATTTCATCAAAAATGGACACGGAATAGGGAGCTAGTTCATACTCAAAGTTAAGTTTGAATGGTTCATGTGAATTCGTGGTGAATGAAATTCTTCTAAATAACATCTCAGGTTCAACTGGACATGCAACATTTCATATTTTTACTTCTGTCATGGCAGCTTCTATGGGTTTCATTCTATCGACTTTTGCAAAGTTACTTTCAACAATATTTGACATTGAAACTACTCCTGCATCATAAGCATTATGAGGATTTGTTTCTGTATCTCTCTTTACTCCTGTACTTATCAACATAATGCCATCAAAATCTGGAAATGGTGAGTGGGATGAAAACCAACCTACAAAGGGCTGAAGATCTTCATTATCTCTTGAAATGTGAGCTTTTCTGGCATCTATATTTTGCTCTCCTGTATTGTAAGCAACATCACAATACTCCTCAATTATCTCTGTGATCCTCAAATTGATAGGCATTCCAAGAGCCTATCTGGTTAGCACAGAGTCTGACATTCCTCTACCATGGGATGCATCAAAGTCTGTTCAATAGGCATACGAGTGGCTCTGTGGTAAGTAGCTTGCTTACTAACCACATTGTCCTGGGCTCAATCCCCCTGCATGGCACCTTGGGCAAGTGTCTTCTACTATAGCCTCGAGCTAACCAAAACCTGGTGAGGGGATTTGGTAGATGGAAACTGGAAGAAGCCCATCGTATATATATGTATATAGTCTTTCTGTATGTTTCTATATCTGTATTTGTTCCCCTACAATCGCTTGACAACCGATGCTGGTGTGTTTGCATCCCTGTCAATTGGCGGTTTGGCAAAAGAGAAGGATAAAATAAGTACTGGGCTTACAAAGAATAAGTTCTGGGGTTGATTTAATCGACTGAAGGTGGTGCTCCAGCATGGCCACAGTCAAATGACTGAAATGAATAAAAGAAAAAAAATGAAGAAATGGTCATGTCAGACCAGATGCCGGACAAAAAGTTTTCCAGCCTTCTTATTGTAAAATAACCCTTTTGAACATAATTTTCATATTCCTTTGGGATTATGCAGTCCTTCACGTCTAATATGTCTTGTAGATACAACTGAGCTGATTTTGCATACAAGAAATGACCACTGGCATGAAAATAGGGTAGCATCTTTTGAATTTTTTCCAGGTGTAGTTTCCAGTTACCTGGTCGCCCTGCCTCAAAATACTGTTTTTACCAATGTTACCATTTCAAAATACCGCATCCAGAGTTTTGCAGTTGCACCTTTACTCTTCATCATACTCAGTGTACCATTAAACTTACAAAGCACATTTTGTAGCACTTCATTGTCAATCAATATAGAGTCGATATTCTGTAGGTTTGCTTTTTTGTTGACTGTTCATCAAAAAAGAGATCAGTTTCATTCAAAATTAGAGTAACCAGTGCAGCATGTGCAAGTGTGTGTGCCCTGTGAGCTCTTGCATAAGCATGCCCAGTCAACATTTTGTCAACAGATGCACTTGCATATGCAGTATTAAAAAGTTCTCGTATTCCAATTCTATTCATGATGTTGCCGATGGCACCCATAAAGGACATCAATAAGTGGAAACCACCAAGGCATACAATAACATAACTTAGGTGTGAGCCTCGATCACATTTGCTACAATGTCACAAGCCTTGATATACAAGGGTTGATCAAAGGTTACAAAGCAACTTCGTTGTTTCTGTTCTTTGCAACTCTGTTTTCAAATGTTTTAATGGGAACAACGCCAAATTGTCCAACAGAGGATGCACAAGGGATCTTATGTATTCTTCTTATTGGCTGATTTGAAGTAGGATCATTTGGAGAAGGTGTGACACATTAACTCCCTCCCATACTGGGGAAAGTGTTGAATCCATCAATCGTATAAATGTTCACATCAGTATTGTCAAACACAAACTGTGTAAATGAGTCAGTCTGAGCAATGCCTCAGCATAGGAAGCACATAATCCCAAGGTAGAGAGTACATTTAGTAAGTGCTTAGAACCACACTTTTGACTGAGATGAACAGAAAGGCCTTTTTGTAGAGGGGATTTGAAAGAATGTGGTCTAGCTGCAGTCAGAATAGCATGTGAAATTGCTGTGCACTTCTTATCCCATTTACTTTTATCACCTTTCTTGTTCTTCAGTACAACAGTTTTAACAAGACAACTGAGAGTATCTGGTATAAGAGAATCCATATCAGTTAAGAAATATTCTTGACATAGATACAGATCAGTTTTATATATCTGGGACCTAATATCTTCAGCAATTATTTTACATTTACTACTCAAAATTGCTCTTCTTTTTCACCCTTCTTTGTTTTTCATACCAAGCATCAGTCAGAATTTTGTTCCCTGTGTTGCAGAAACACACCACAAGCTTTCTGTTTTTGTTCACTAAAACAATAATACCTTGTCCATATCTTTCTTTTAGTTCAGACTGATTTTTAGTTAGTACCTTACCCTCATATGCCTCAAAAATATTGCTGAAAGTAAATTGACATTCTTCTGTATTTCCTTCCAATTAGTTAAAAACATGTGTCATTGCCTCTATAATTGTATGACTTTTGGGACGACCACGTTTCATCTCGGGATAGGCTTGGTAGAATTTTTTCATGCAGGTGGAATGGTATCTTGCCTCAACAACAACTAAATCAACTATATATGATATGCAAGTACATACTGTTTGGCCCCACTCATAATTTCTTTGCTTTCAAAATAGTGTCCCAAAACATACGATAATATTTGAATTAGATTAAAATGTTATACTCCTGGTACCAAAACTACAAAAATATTAAAAAAACGAATAAAAGACATTTTTATCGGATATTTTATGAAGATTATTTTATGTATCAGTTAACATTCAGTTAAATTGAGTCTTAAGCCCGATATTTGCAATAAAACTGTTTTTCGCTGCCATTTTTCCACGATAGCGGCCAAATCTGGGGTGGTAGAGGGGTTCAAAATTAATATGTTATTAAGTATCCTATTATAAAGATAACGAAGCTTGTTCCAGTTTTCCATGAATTTTTTCCTTATTTGGCCTTTTTTCATCCTCTATTGATTGGCCTAATACAAAATTTTGTTTTAAGTAGAAATGTATAAATGATGTTCTAATTAAAGGAAATGTACATTGAATCTTTTATTTTTTAAAAGTTACAACGTAATTAAAAATTATAATTTTTAAATTCCAGAAACAAAACACTTGTAAAGAAAAATGTCATTTTAAATTAATCTAAATGCTTTCATATGAAATGAATCTAAATATCCTAATGATTACAGAAAAAATATTTATTTTAGTGGAATTAATGTTAACACAGTTGTATGACGAAGATGTTATATAAGTAATTAATATTAAAACGAATTTGCATTTCCTCCAGAATTTAATCCAAATAACACTTATCAACCTCCAACTGTTTAATTCTTCAAGTCAAAGTACAAAGGATTTGTTCTTTCCCTTGCATAATAATGTACAACAATTCACATGATC
>JACXVO010019109.1:70615-84426 GCA_015501135.1 Hapalochlaena maculosa
TCCAGCATGGCCACAGTCAAATGACTGAAACAATTAAAAGAATATATATCTATATATATATATTATATATGTATATATATTCTTTTTACGCGTTTTCAATCAATTGACTGTGGCCATGCTGGAGCATCGTCTATAGTCGAACAGATCAACCTCAGAACTTATCCTTTTTGTAAGCCCAGTACTTATTTTATCAGTCTATTTGCTGAACCACTAAGTGATGGAGACACAAAAACACCAGCATCAGATACGATGGTAGTGGTGGTGGAAGGGGGATACAGACACAGAAAGAATATATATATACAACGGGCTTCTTCCAGTTTCCGTCTACGCAGTGGGACTGAACCCAGGACCATGTGGCTGGTAGACAAGCTACTTACCACATAACCACTCCTGTGCCTATATATATATATTTGGATGGAAATAGAAATAAGGACTAGGAAAAAAAGGACAATATTTTCATATGGAATATTGATCTATGCCTTACTATAAAGGATAATATTTCTAGAGTTCTTAGTATTTAGGCCGTGGTTATGGTGCTAAATTCCAGTCATTAACCTGGATTTAAGCAGAAATATTGAAACTAGTTACAGTAGACAACAAACAGATACGCTCAACTGTGTCTATAAGCAAGCAAACTGTTCAGTAAATAAACAATCTTAAAATATTATTCTGGGATGAAACTTATTACAAACAGGGTAATTAGCACATTTACAGAAATAACACTTCGTAATAGTTTGCTACAGAAATCTCAAGCAAACTAATGAGACAAAATTATTGAATTTGTGTTCGAATTAATAACTAATCAATTATGTTGCCATGAAACCATAAAGTGTTGAGAAACAATTTTGAGAGGTGGAAGAGAAAAGGCAAATAAGCTCAATAACAAAATCTGAGGTTATTTAAAAAAAAAAAAAAACACTTTAGATCATTTGTTTCTTTTATGTTACACAATCCTAGACGAAATAGAGGAATTGTTTTATTTAATACGCAGGAAGATAGATCAGGTCAGTAAATATGACTAGTATCTGCAAAATAACTTAATTTTTAAATAGATTAAATATAAAAAATTTCTCAAGACAATTTATAAGAAAATCGATAATGTATGAAAACTAACATTTAAAATAAAATTTTGTTTGTACAAAATGTTTCCATATAATATATTTTGAGACCTTTCATTGTTGGGTATAAGAAATATTAAGTTAAACTTAGGATTTAATATAGGAAATTACACAAAAAAACTGCCTATTTATGTTATTTTGTATTTCTAACTGTCAACATAAACATATTACTGAGTCAACTTAAAGGATATCTGAATATAGGGATTAGAATGCATACAAAAGGTTGCTACAATGAGAGACATACCCAAATCATTTGTGTTGTAATTTACTCCTTTCTCCAAAAGATATATTGGAACTCTTAATTTTATTGTTTGGTTCTAAGCTAGTGTAATGGGAATTAACAACAATGAACTATATCACATTTTTTGATAAATTACTTTCTACTATGTTATGATTAAATTTTAGCCATTTTATTATTGAATGATGGTTTATCTCAACACTTTTCTTCTTCAAGACCAATAGCATTAGTGTTAGCATGGGGAACAAACATCAACAAATAAGAAAAGAAAATTGTAATTATCAAAGCCTTGAAAGTGGTTATTTTCAATAGTATAACTGTGTATAAAACATTTAATTTTGCATTTATGTGACAAATCTATTTTAAGCACATCAGTAGTCAACAAATTTAATGACACCAAAATATTCAGATCTTTCATTTGATTTATTTAATAGGGTTACAGTAATGAAAATGCCACCCTGCCATCTGACTAAAGAAGTTAATAACCATCAAACTATGTATGTATAATCTTAAAGTAGTGATCTTTTGTAAAACACAACTATGTTCCAAACATGTACTATAAGATTTGAATTTGTGCTTCAACTGTCTATATTTTGTCTATTACAAATATGAGAAAAACTGAGCTTTCAAATAAATATATAGACTATAAAATAAATATATCAAATAAATATACAGACTATAAAATAAATATATCAAATAAATATATAGACTATAAAAACCAGCTTGAAACTTTTACTAAATTACCGTTTCACATCAAAATGTAAGAAATAGGTTCTAATAATAATAATAAAGTAATTGCATAAAGTGCTCAGGTGCACTGCAACTCATCGAAGAGGGTTCGGGCAATGTCTTCAAGTAAAGCACAGGATGATTTAAATAAAAAAAAAGAAAGAAAGAAAAAGTATGCTTGTAAGATACATCCGGAACAGTGAGCAGCCTGCATGCATGAGGGGAGAATATCAGGTGTAGTGTTGGCGAATTACAGGAAGCAAGGAAGTTCTGAAGGACACAGTGTCCTGACAACCAACAACTGATGCAGGAAGTTTGTTCCATGCCTCAGCAACTCTAGAAAAATAAATTTTGAACTTGAGAAAAATTCTCAGTCAAGTATTTTCTATCTTTAACGAACTAAAGCAATAAAACCTAATTATTTTTTTAACATACTCATTTGTCTATTTTTTCATTTGTGACATGATTGATGAGGCACAAAAACTAACATTGAAAAAGATATTTATCTAAAATATTGGTGCTCATTGAATGACATATTTTGATGAGGTACCTGCCAAATCATAGGTTAAGTCTTTGATTTTACATTAATGTTACCCCCCCACCAAAGATAAAAATACATAAACCCAATCTTATTTTTATTTTATGTTTAAACTATTTACAAGAGCATAAGTAAGATTTATATATAATGTTTTGAGATATGTATAGTGTTAAAGTTTCTGTTCATATAGCCTATTTTAGTAGCAAAATAAATAGAAAAATACATTGTAATAAAAACTTTATGTGGTTGAATCAACGATGCATTACTTCTTGCTTGCAGACATATGATATCAGAAAAGAAAAGCTATTTTTAGCTAAAAGTTCCCATTGATAGATCTCTAGAGTAAATTCTGCTGATACTTTTATCATAAGGCTTAAGCTTGTTTTTCTAAGATAGCTGCAGTTGGTTTCTTACTTTACTATGCGATATAAAAATAAAGAGAGCTTTAGAGCCACATATGACTAATTCATTATAGTGATGATAATGAAGATGACATGAACATTGTTACTATTATCATTATATTTCATAACTAATAATCTCTGGCTATGGACATATAATAAAAAAAAATATTGTTCTATTAATTAGATGAATAGTCTATTTAAACTTAATGTGGAAATGATGCCTATAAAACAGTGTTTATAAAGTGACAGGTATGTGCAGGTAACCTTTTCTGAAATGCTTGGAATTTAAAGTAAAATTAATAATGTATGATTATTAAACTATTTAAAGAATTCACCTAGAAATGAGTATTTATAAGTAAATAAATAATATTGTAATCAGTTTGAATCCTTCAAAAGCAAGAGGTAGACACTGAACTAATACAAATATTAAATTAGTAAAGGACTGACAAAGAGTTTACATTTTGTACGTCATCCAAATAAGATATGTTTGTCGAAATAGGTTTCAGAAGACAGTAAAGGCAACATTCATAGAAATATTTGAGAAAAATTAGGAAAACCTACTGAGAGGTATAAACCAAAAATGTAAATGTAAAAGCATAGATGTACTACATAAAAAAAGTAAGTTTTAATTTCATAATGCCAGCAATCACAAAATTCATCATTCAAATTCCATATAATCAAGTAATTTCCACATACAAAAAAGATACTTTGTAGTTTTAATTTTCTTTTTTTAGATTTACATGTTTAACTGTTTAAAAAAAAAGAAAAACAAAAAATAACTGTGTGAAAAAAATACACATAGATTTCTTCATTAAATAAAAGAAAAAGAGCAACACACACGCATATATGTAAACTTATATGAAGTCTATATTTCATGGCAATATCAAGGTTACACAGTAAATACAAACCCAAAGCTAATATTTACTTTGATGGAAAACCCAATATAATATAGAAATATAATGGAGGAAAAAATCCAAGCTGTATGTAATTGTTTCAAACTTATCAGATCTGATAAAACTACTTGTTAACAATATTGATTCAGCTATATCAGGTGTTTAAATGACAATTACTTTCAAGATGAAAAAAAAAACTAATGAAATTACTAATAGCATGAATTTATCAATACTCTTTTCTTTAGCAAGCAACTCATATTCTTAATTCACAATTAATACTGATAAACTAGGAAGGAAGTAAAAAAAAATGTTAACTAAAATGGAACATTCCGCACATAGGCTTTGTCTTGGAAAATGTGTTAATTAATTATGAGGAATTGAATGCAAGGAAATAACATTTTGCTGTTCCTAATTAAGCTTGCAGAATAAAACAAGTGGCAAAATAAACCTTTAAGAAAGAAAGAATTTATAGGTAATTGCAAAGGCCATAAGAACTGAAATTCTGCTAGTCATCTGATTGTTATAAAGAAATTGTATTAAAGACTGTCTATTCAGAATGCTTTATTCATTCTCTAGAATGTATTGTTGTGTTCCATGTTTCTAATGAACTGCAATCTTAACTAACTACAAATGAATGTATAACTATATGCATCAGTTAAGCTAGAAACATTCTCCTCCCCTCTCTCATGCACACATATACAAACTTCTTGAAGTCCATTAAGTTTGCCTCTCAATAATTTCTTGCTTCTGTACAATTACTCGAGCAACAACAATGGCTGGTCAAGTACTTTTAAGGACATTAAACATACTGACAAACTTCTAAAATAGACTTGACAAGAATTAAATGAACTATTTTAGCGAATAAAATGAAGAACTAATGGATCATGACTTATCAATAAGATATCCTAAAATTACAGTTTCACATAAGCACCTGGCTTAGCAATTTCAAATCCTTAATCTCAACATGTATATCATAACATTTTCCTCAATTATATCTTAAATGTGCAATAACAAGTGCCACAGTCAGCTCTACACCACAACACCATTTTGACTTCATAATCAAAGATGAATACAAAGATATATCAGCAATCTATGTCAGAACATTATATCAACATTCTTGTATAACTTTCATTAAACCAGAAAATCCAAAATACCATAAGTAATAATTATAGTAATCCAGTTTGTATGTTCAAATAACTTTGCTATCTGTTCTCTTTGATAAATTCTGACAAGTCTAGGATACTAATTTCACATTTTCTACTTCACCAATATTCATCCAAAAAATCAATGATTGTAAATTTGAAAAGATTAAAAAAAATCTAGGAGTAAACTTCTTAGTCATGAAACTCTCCTTTGCATGCTTATATTGTGAGATGATTGGTATGAAGGAACCGTTTCTCTAATCAACAGATCTTTTGTACTGCTATTCTGTAATTTGTGTTTTGATTGTGAGATGCAGTATCTTGTTGATTTTGTGATGAATATTGGTGAAGTAGAAAATGTGAAATCAGTATCCTAGACTTGTCAGAATTTATTAAAGAGAACAGATAGCAAAATTATTTGAACATACAAACTAGAACAAGGCTAGTAATATTGGGAGCAGGGAAAGCTAGTGACATTGAACTCAACACTGGTACATACTGTATCAAATCCGAAAGGATGAAAGGGAAAATTGACTTTGGTAGAACATAAAGACAGATGAAATGCCAGTAAGCACTTTGCCCAGCATACTAATGATTCAGTTAACTCACAGCCCTTATAAACAACAAATATTAACCAACATTTCTTGTACATCTACCAATACATATTCCGAAAAAGTTCACCTTTGTTGTTTTCTTTCTTTTATAACAATTTTGTCATTTTCCTTTACTCTATATTTATCTTTCTATCATACAATCAAATGTATCCATAAACCGTTTCTTATAGTTCTTTCCATAGGCCTTCAACAAAATCATTCAGTATACTTCTTTACTAACCAAACACTAAATTACAACAAAGAATTATATATAAATTATATTTTGGTAACTTAAAAATGTTCATTAACGGTAAAGGAGTTTTGCTATACTTTTTACTCATATTTTGTCAGAAACATTCTCAAAATTTTAAATTGGTTTGTCTACAAACACATCAAACATTAATTCACAAGCAACAAACATCTAAGGAATGTTCTATTCTATCATGACTTTGGAATTAAATGTATATGAATGGATGACAGGAGGTTAAGAAAGATGAAAAGAGAAAGTGTGTTCCAAAATAGATATGTTAGAATATTATAAAGACTTACTATTACTATATATTACAATGTCTTTTTTCCTCTTTAATTAAAATTCAACAAGAATTTTTGCAATGCTCAATGAAACCTAGTCTTCTGCTGACTTGCTTCTAAAATAAAACTGACTGCGATTGAATCAGAGCAAGCTTACCATTTTATGAAGAATAAAGAAAAGAACTAATAGATCATGTTCAGTAGTATGATATATTCATATTTATTTCACAACTGAATCATCAAATAAATCAAAGCTAACTGATCCCAATCTTCCAATAACTAAATAAACAGTATGCAACTATGTTTCAGTATTTGTCTATGTATTTAAAGCAGGATTATTTGTCTTTCATTTGCCTTCATTGGTATTTAGCAAACTTTTGAAAAGTAAAAATATGTCTTTAGCTTAATCCGTCACCATTTAGCTTTTAAATCTATGGATAGTCTCTTGTATGCAGCAAATAATTCCTTTAATACCTCTTTTCTGTAAGCACACTTGCAGTCTTGTAGATTTCAAATAGACAATCATCAGTTATTTTATGTGCCCTGTCTAGAATGCCTATACTTGACAAAAGAAAAAAATCTTTTGGCTCATGTGTAGATAAATCATTTTTTCATCAGCAAAGTAGAAAGTCAGGTTGTTAAGTTCAATCTTTCAGATACTATCAAAAGTGTGTATATCATTATAGCTGATTTGTAGTTTGTGTAACATTTAATTACTACACTAATTCATCTGCTTATAAACATTCATTCCACATATTACTTTCTTTCTGCAATTATCTTAGTGTAAATTTAATGTCAAAATCCTTACAATTAACCTAGTTGCTGGAAATGACCCAAATTGCTATTAAGTCATTTTTGATCCCTTTCAGATTTTTTATAAGTTCAGCATTAACTTTATAACAAGAACCATATTTCAGAAGGATTTTATGAAACTTTCAGACAAGTCATGGATACAAGAGGAAAAACTGAAGAGAACACTTGAAGTTTTTGAGTGCTTTCATTACTAATTACAGATGAAGTCTTTTACTGTGATCCCACTACATCTTTTTTGCACCCATAGGTTATATTACATATACAATACAGAATTCCTACCTCCTCTTTTCTTTCATATCAAGTGTAGCCACTTCCTGCATGTCCTAGTTCTGATTATAATTTAGTGATCAAAATATATACTTTTATAGATTTCAGTCATCCAACTTCGTTTCAGCTGATTATATTGACACAAGCAGGTAGATATTTTTCGAACCTTAATAGAGCATAACAAGCAACATCAACCAAGTGTAAGAGGAAATTACACCAGTTCTGCCACTCCAGATAAATTTATACAGAAATGTATATGTACATATTGTTGCTATGATGTTAAACTGTCATATGTCTATATTTGATCAAATGTGCTCTTGTTTTTTTAAATATTTAATTTTGCTTGTAATAGTTGGTTCTTTTGGTCAAATGATCATATTTCCAGTTGCTTCACATGCCAAGACATGAAAATCATCAAAGTATAGTACAAAAGTTTAGTGTTTTTCAAAAGTGTACTAAGTTCCACATATAACAATTTTGCAAAAAATGTTTTCTGACTGAAAATGTTATACATGCAGGGAGTTACAATTTTATGCACCCAACAAAGTATTTTTGTTAAGCTGAAACTGTTGCTAATGTAAAAAGAAATAAAATAGTAAAATTATTGTTTTTGTTTTACGAAAAAGCAATGTTTGGGCTGATGACACTTAAGACACATACATTAGTAAATGACAGTGCCCTTAACGACATCGAGAAGAGGTAGAGACACTGTTATGGAATCTGTTGACAGATAGAGAGAGTACAGGGCCATAAACAATATAAGACAGAGAATGCAACTAGAGCAACAGTGGTTGTCACTCATGCTGAAAATAGTTTGTGAAGTAGGCCATGCATTAAGAATTGAAACTGTCAGTCAAATAGTAGATCTACAATGACTGGCATATAACTTTGACTTGACTTGTTGCAGCAGTTCACCCTGGGTTGGTTAAGCTGCCTCCTTCCAGAGAATTCACCGCATCCCGAACCAAGGCCGACCAAACACGGCGCTCCATCGCCAGCGCTGAGAAGAGCGACAGCCATTCCCAATTCCAACGGCGGATACCGTAGATTGACAGACCCAGAATCAGTTCTGCATCTTACTTCACCGTCCTGAGCCACGTCTTGAGCTGGCCGCTGCATCGCTTCTTCCAACCCCGAAGAGGAACCGGATCGATGGCTTCCTTGATGAGCTCACCTCGTTGATGACGGAGAGCATGACCAAACCAGCAAAGACGCCTCGCGAAAAGAGCTTGCCGGAGGGACGTTATTTGGCATTGCTCTCGGACCACCGCGTTTGACATGAAGTGCTGCCAGCGCACATGCAGGATATGACGCAGACAGTAGTGGTCGAAAACCTCCAACCTCCAGAGATCAGATGCTCTCATTGGCCAGGTCTCACATCCGTAGAGGAGACTTCTGCGGACGAGTGCTTTGTAGACTCGAATCTTCGTGGCTAGCTTGATTTCGAATCTAGACCACAGGTGGGTTTGTAGGTGGCAAAAAGCCAGCCAGGCATTAGCGATGCGACTACCTATACCCTCCTCTCCTTGCCCTGTCGCGGTGATGATCGAATCCAGATACTTGAAGCGATCGACTTCTTCAAGAATCTCTCCATCTAGGACGATTGGTTGCTTTTCGGTAGGGAAGAATCCTGCCGTCAGCAGTTTTGTTTTCCCCCGTGTTGATTTTCATGCCCAGCTGGGATGCAAAGCATTGCATTTCGTCGGCCATACGCCATACTGGCATATAAGTATTATATCTAATGCTACAAGGGCAAAAGAGATGTACAAGAAAAGAGCAAGATATGAAAATAGCAGATAGAATAACAGCACAATTAATTGCAAAGAAAGTCAGAATAATGCAACTGGGATTTCACCAGGACAAAGTATCACTGATGCCCTCTTCCTAGTGAAACAAAACAGAAGTTCTGGACAATGTATAAAGTATAAAGTCACTATACCAAGTGTTCATTAACAAAGATAGATGGAGTACCATGGAAACCATGTACATAGGTGCTATTAGTAAGGTGAAAGTTAGCAAGAATTTAGAACAGGCGATAACAAAGGAGCCAGAAACTAACTGCTTGGAGGAATTTCTTCATACTGATGACTTAGTTCTTATAGGTGAATCAATTAAAGGTAAAGGTTAAAAGCAGAGCAAAGAATCCAGAGGCTAGAAATTAAACTAGGAAAGTAAAACATCTTAAAAAGAAAGAACACAGAACTATGACATACAGGAAGTGGCTACGCTTGATATGAAAGAAAAGAGGAGGTAGGAATTCAGTATTGTATATCTAATGTAAACTATGGGTGCAAAAAAGATGTAATGGGTTCATAGTAAAAGAAGACTTTATCTGTAATTAGTGATGAGAGCACTCAATAACTTTAAATGCTCAGAAGACAGCCATGAAGTAGTTGATAGCTTCTATAACCTATGAAATAAATTTACAGTGCAGATAGTTGCACTGAAAGTATAATAACTATAGTATAAATGAGGAGGAAAAAGTTCTGCTGACCACAATTTTTTTTTCCTGAATGAAAGTTAGTCTGCATACTGTGTTGGTTGTGTAATATTATTGTGCTTGAGCAATCGGGTACAAAAAACAGTTGAGAGGAAACTTAATATATGATGAATCAGATATAGTGTGCAACACTGTAGACCTAGCTGCCATGAGCATGTATTATATTTATATAGAATGAAAGATGTGTAAAGAGGAGGTGGAAACTTGAAAGAAAAATATAAAACGACATGGAAAGGAGTGGTGAAAGCAAATTTGAGGAGGCTGACACTATTAACGAAGAAAACAAGTGATTGCAACAAGTGATGATATACTGTCTTGAAGATTACATAACATGCTTGATACAAAAGAGTAGTTACTTGACACACTATACTCACTCTCTCTGCTATTAGTCATCACATGCTTTCTCTTGTGACATTTGCTATTTGATGTCCATCACTCACTCTTATCAATGTCCACTTCTATTACTACCACCACCAACCATCATTATCCTTACTATACCCCCTACTTGCTATAATCACCTAGGGTGGCATATACATATGTGGGTGCTCCTAATTCATGGACTTTCATTTTTTCTGTAATTTTTCTGTATTTTTACATGTGTGCATGTGTGATCATTTTACATCAAATATCCAACACTTGCAAGGGTTGAATAGTCTGACAAGGATTCAACAAGGTGGAGGAACATGCTGTACTCTAGTGTCTGTTTTGACATGGCTTCTACGGCTGTCAGCCCTTTCAAATACCAACCATTTTATAAAGTGTACTTTGTAATTTTTTTATGGTACCAAAACTAGTTTACAAGACTAAAGACCATAAAGAGTCTCCATGAATGAAAGAGAGGAAATGATAAGAAATGCTAAAGTATGATTAAAGGAACTGACTTACAGTTCTGAGAGTGCACTAGTGAAGTAACAGAGTATACATAATATACATACAGAAGATATGCAAGGGAGAGAAGAAAGGAAGAAAGGATTAGGGATAGGTGTTGAGAAGCTTTAGGGAGAGTACAGTAAGAGCAATAAGACTAGAGAAATGGAGGGGACATATATATTTTTACACACAGGCATAGCTGTGTGGTTTAGAAGTTTTACTTGACTGATGTGATTTTGAGTTCAGAGCATGTGTCTTCTACCTTAATGGTTAACATGAGGTTGACAAATGTCTAATGAATGAAAGTGGTTGGCAGAAACTGGATGCAGGTGTTGTGTGTGAGAAAAACATGCACACAGAAATGTGTCCATGTTTCTTCTCACTACCTTAATGATGTATGTGCACTGCATCTATTACACAATGCCTTTGCGTTTCTTCTGCTGCAAAACATGCCTAGCTGCTGGCCTCTTTATTGTTAAAAGAAATGCAGAGAATATGTGACTGGAAGAGCATCCAGCTATAGGTAGGCTGCGCAATAAGCTCTGTCTATTCCAAGCCAGTATAGAAAAGTGGACATTAAAAGGATAATAGGAGAGAGCAAGAAAGAGAGAGAGATTCAACTTATTTCAAAGTCATCAAGACTGGCCTTCTCCATGATGCGAGGACAATGTTTTTTTATGGACCAGAAACTTGGACTATGTATAATGAGTTTTAAGACAGGTTTGATTGTACACACATCACCTCGTGAGAGATTGGAATATTTCATGGCATGAGCACAAAACCAAGGAGGAGATTTTGGGGCACATTTCACTCATCTCGACAATTGTTGTCAGCACATGGTAGTCTTTTTTGGGCAGGCAACTGCCATCATGCTGAACAAGACCAGATATTATAATTTGGAAACTTTCTAAAAGAAGATGAATTACCAAAGTTAAAAACATTTCTTTCATAGCACATCTTCATTGCAGCCATTTGAAGACGAAGGCATCTGTGTGTGTGTGTGAGAGGGAGAGAGAGAGAGAGAGTGTGTGTGTATGTGTGTGTGTGTGTGTGCATGCAATGCATGTGTATTCAGCAAACTGATGCACAATTTCCATCTGATAAATTTTACTCAAAAGGGCCATAACAGACGATGATGCTATGCTGCAGGATCATACTTCAGAACCACATGTTTGCACAGAAATGTAACTATATAAATTATCAATTCTTTATTATGAGATAAGAAAATTATAAAAGTCAAGGAATAATGTATTTATTAAATACATTTCTCATTAGAGCCTACATGTTTAAACTTTCAATGAAATACTTTCTACGTATATGATATATTTCTCAACAATCTATGATTATTACACGAATGATGTCCAAACTTTTTACTGGTGGGTAGGGAATCATGCAAAATATTCATCAGAAAAATGGTGTTATATTTTCAGCTCTTTGATATTAAATTCAAATTTATATACCCTATTAAAGTAATGATTTACATAATCCAGTAATATTGTTTGATCTTCAAATTATATTCCCAGAGAATAATAGATTAGGAAAAGATAACTATATTCTGAAAAGTCAAAATATAATTCCTCCTATTGTTCTTAAGAAATCATTGATTGTGTGACAAGATGTTTATAATTTCTATTTATTAAATAATGATAATTACCTTACTCTTCATCAAGGATAGCTATACAAATCATAAGTTATTTACAGTAAATGAAAGATAGCTACTTTAGCTAGCTTGCTTCAATTACAAAACAATGGACAGCTGTTGTTGCTATTTATATTTTACTGTTCAGATCTAATAGCAAAATATTGTTTTATTACACAGAACTGTTTGAAGAAAACAAGATGATTGGCAACATTTCAAATAGGTTAAATGAGTACAACTTTGTAACTTGGAAGTAAGTGTTAGTAAAAGCCACTGAGAAATGTTACATGAAATAATAAACAAAATATAGGATTTACCTCATTGATGCAAGATTCAATTAACAAAGAAAATGTCAATGATAGTGTGTTTACAATATTCAAATGTAAAGTTTAACTTTAAATCTCGCCTTATAAAATTATTACCAAGATGATTCAATTCAGTTTCATTGTCTTAGCATAACAATAGAACAAACATTAAATACTTGAAAATAATTAGATAATACACCTGTACAAACTACTAAAGACAGAATGATCTTTAGTGAAATACTTTTGATCATAGCTTTGCTTGATCAGAGCTTTGCTTGATCATAGCTTTGCTTGATCAGAGCTTATACGAGGTTAAAAGTAACAGCACAATTTTACAAGCTCCATTGGAATTTCTAGGAAGGCTTTCTTTTCATTCAATGTTTATTTTATTCTTGTTTTCAGAAGAAAGATAAAAGGGCAACAATAAGATTATTATTAAAGTAGGTCTTCTTATCAAAGAGTAAAAGTATAGATATGAACAAATTAAGTACTACTGCATCATAGTAGAGTCATGATTGACTTAAAAAAACAACATACATTTACTGCTTTTATTAACTTTTAATTACCTTAATAAAATTGTTTTATCAACTCAGATTAACTTGCCAAAAATTAGTGCATTCAAGGATTTGTAAGGGAAAAAAATTTGTCAGATATACTACAATTCTAAACCTTTATTGTATAATATTAATGTGGAAATAAAATTCAATGTTGCCTTAAAGGAATACAAAGAATGCAACAAAAATAGTCATAACCGAGTGAATAAAAGTCAAAGAAACAGATTACAAGTTCTTTTATACTTATAAGGTCTAAGATTCAATTTAAGCAATAGCAAACTCTTATTCCTAGCAACCAGCAGCTGTGTATCAGTATGAGAGCTAGAAGCTCTGTTCAATAACCTGTTGGGTTATTTCCTAACCCGGAAGAGGATTTCCTAAACTGAACATAGATCTTTCTCCAAAAGATAAGCCTGTTAAGTTGAAAACAGTGATATTAAGTATACTTGTAAGAGTTAATTGTTATAATTTAGGCATGGGCAAAGATCTTTTAAATAAAAACTAGATGGCTGTCTTTGAAGTTCCCAATATGTACCTGCTCTTCATCCAATTCTCTATCATGTGAAATAAAAATTATGACAATAGAGAGATTTTTATGGGTACGCCAGCCCATAAAAGTCGACCACAGCAAAAAGTTTACAGGATTTCAGTCACATTTTCAACATTACGATGTTTGTCAA
>JACXVO010019118.1:165366-177304 GCA_015501135.1 Hapalochlaena maculosa
AATGGGTGGGTGGGGGGGTCACTCTTTCATTACCATATTTCTGTCAAGATGTTCTGTGTTTCAATTAATTTTAAATTTAACAAATAGTGATTAATTTATTTTACTAAATTATTTATGTTCCTAACATTAACTTAATGATAACTAAGATTTGATGGAAGATGAAAACAAGACATTGTACCACAGAGCTAGGGTTATAAATTGTTTCTCTATTATGTATTTTAACTTTTTCATTACTATCATTTCAGTTGAGATGCTCTGTATTATATTTAAAATTAATTGAAAGAAACAAAGAATTTAGTAGAATAATTTAAGAACATTGTGACTAAAGTGGGAGATTTCAATTCAAAACTTATGGAACTTATACTACAGAGCCTAAGGCAGTTTCAGCTGAGTTGGAAACAAAAGCGTTAAATGAGAATACATAGAAAAAAACCGAGAAGCAGTAATTTGTTATAATGCCAGCACTTATTTCCTCACTCATCGTCCATTTGAAGCAGATTTTCTACAGCTGGATCCCCTTCTCTGTTGCCAAACCCTAACTAAAGTATGAAAGTGATGTTGTCAAGGCGATGCTCCAGTATGGCTGCAGTCAAATGACTGAACGCGTAAAAGAAAGCGAGTTTATTCACATTCAGACTTCAAAAGATTGAAACATATTGCAGAACTCTTCCTTCCTTGAAAAAAATGTACTCAAACCACTGTTGACTGTACTCTTAATAGCACCAAAGTACATTCTGTCAATAGTGCATTGCACAAAATACCTAGCAACATCTCTTCATCATCATTTACCATCCATTATCCATGCAAACATGGGTTGGGTTGGACATTTTCACCAGGACTGGCAGGCAAGTGGTTGCACCATGCCCCAGTCTGGTCTGGTTTGGCTTGGTTTCTACACCTGGGTGCCTTTCCTAACGCCAACCACTCCAAGAGTGGTAGGTGTTTTTACATGCCACCTACACAGGTGCCATTTGTGTGACGCAAGACTTTTGGTGATTTTTATGTGTCGCTGACATGGGTGCCACTTCTGCAGCACCTCACCTGCATTTGGTGATTTTTCTGGGTATTTATTATACTTCAAGTTCAAATTCTGACATGTTCAACTCTGCATTCTGTTGCTGGGTCAGTGTTATTCACTTGCTGCCTACCCTGAAAGTTGCTGATCATCATCCAAAAAATTGAAACGATTCCCTCTTAAAATGATACAAGTGAATACAAATGGTGAAATTTGTAAAATTTTTTTCTCCTATGCATTTTTCTCACCAACACTGAATTTTTTTTTCTTTAAAAATAAAAATGATAATTACCTTTCCATTTAGAATATTCTCCAGCAATAACAGGATTCCAGGTTCAAGGCTGGGACAACTCTTGGACAGCTGCCTGCAGAGTAAATAGGTTTATTCTTTTACGTGTTTCAGTCACTTGACTGCAGCCATGCTGGAGCACCGCCTTTAGTCGAATACATCGAGCCCAGTACTTATTCTATCGGTCTCTTTTGCCGAACCGCTAAGTGACGGAGACACAAACACACCAGCATCGGTTGTCAAGCGATGGTGGGGGGACAAAGACAGACATAGAAACACACAGAAAGAATATATATATACATATATATACGACGGGCTTCTTCCAGTTCCCGTCGACCAAATCCACTCACAAGTCTTTGCTCGACCCGAGGCTATAGTAGAAGACACTTGCCCAAGGTGCCGTGCAGTGGGACTGAACCCGGGACCATGAGGCTGGTAGACAAACTACTTACCACGATGCCACTCCTTACGGCAATTTTTTAAAGTTAGTTTTATGCAATGGCCCGGACAAGGCATGTACAGGTGTTCTTATAAAAAGGTTAGCATGATGGGCGAAATGCTTAACAGTACATCGTCTGACTTTACATGGCGAGTTCAAATTCTGTTGAGTTTGATTTTCATCCATTTGAGGGTTGATAAATTAAGCACCAGTTGCATACTGAAGTTGATCTTATTGACTGGTCCTCTCCCCACAAATTTCAAGCTTTAGTGTAGAAAAGTAAGAGTCGATGAGGTCTCTGACTTGTTTACAAGAGCACTCACTTTGAATAAGAACCAGCTTGGACTGTGATGACTCCTAACCCATGCCAGCAAGGTAAAGCAAATGTAAACAGATGAAAGGCAATGACAATTATGGAAGGATTTGATGTTAGAAACAATAGGGGGAGGTGAATAAATACCATAAATAGTAAAGAGAGCACTAGTGTATTTCATGTAATTAATCGAGTGGTTCCACACTCTCGGAGTGGTTGGCGTTAGGAAGGGCATCCAGCTGTAGAAACCATGCCAAACCAGACGGGCTGGATGTGGCCACCCAGGCTACTGGCTCCTGTCGAAAACATCTAACCCATGCTTGCATGGACAACGGACGCTAAATGATGATGATGATGATGGTGAGGATAAAGAAAACCCTTGGCATGGCTGTGTACAATACTGGTTAGGAGTGGTGGTCATTTGGCTGATAGACCAGTATCCTAGTCTTGAGTCTTGTCCAGCCTCTAAAGAGAAAGAAATGAAATACAAAATATTAATTCGGTAAAACTTACTCAAGGAGGTAGAGTCTTGTCTCAGGGTTAAAGGCATCTTTACTGACAATAGTTACCAGCTTGGCTTGAGGTAAATCTGAAAATTAAGGACAGAAAGAGTTTACAAGGTTTCATAAATGATTTTCAAAAGTTACATTTACTGTTGCAATGACATGTGGCTAGGTGCACCCTCAAAATGATAAAATAGATAGAAGCATGATCAGCAGAGTGTCAGCTCCTTGAGAGATAAGCTAGGTATAAGAAAGATTGGATATAGTGTGCAAGAAAGGCGGATGCATATGGATGAGAATGTTTAAAGAAATGCCAGTCTCTAACTGTGGAGGGGACCTGTAGTAGAGGCAGATACAGGAAGACATGGTGAGATCTGACCTCCAGGCCTTGGGCCTCACGAAGGAAATGATTGGTGACTGTGACTTCTGGTGCATAGCTGTATTTGAGAGGACCTGCCAAGTTTGATATAGTGATACCTGCAGCTGCAGGCAAAAAAGGCACCCCTAAAGATGCATCTCTGAGCTTGAACTCTTGGCGTCACCAAAGGAGCACCCATGAGGTGTGGAACTGTGTGTTCGTCCTTGAGGGCCATGCAAGTGGCACATAAAAAAATCACTAAAACCTATGTCATGCAAGTAGCACACATGTAGGTGGCATGTAAAAAACACTCCCATTCTCAGAGTGGTTGGCATTAGGAAGGGCATTCAGCTGTAGAAACCAAACCAAACCAGACTGGGACTTAGTACAGCCATCTGGCATGCCAGTCCCAGTCAAAGTGTCCAGCTCATGCCTGTATGGACAACAGATGTTAAATGATGAAGAGGATAGAAACATTATTTCTAAATCTCTCAGATTCAGTCGCAGTACTTTAAAGTGAAGACTATTTGCCAATATTATATGGCAGTCCCAGATGGGACAAATATTACTGTTGTTTAGCCCATGTCTTTATATTTTTGAACAGTCGAGCTCCCCTGTTTGAAATATAAGGACACAGATATGTTGTATAAAATTTCTTTAATATAGCCATTAGCGGCCATATGTGTTTGTGTCCCAGTCACTTAGCAGTTCGGCAAAAAAACTGATAAAGTAAGTATTGGGCTTACAAAGAATAAGTTCTGGGGTCAACCTGTTTGACTAAAGGCAGTGCTCCAGCATGGCCGCAGTCAAATGATAAACATGTAAATGAAAAAGTATATATATATATATATATGCATATATCTTACAAAACTTTTGACTGAACAAAAAGGAAATTAATAGAAATATTTCATTTCTAAATCTCTGAGTTAAGCAATCGCAGTATATGATAAAGTGAAGCTTTGTTGCCAACTTAATATGGCAGTTCCAGAAAAGGGAAGAATGCTACTGTTATTTAGCTCCACGGAACATCGTTTCTAGTTGCTATACGGGACAAGCATTCTGTGTCTTTAAGTTTTCAAATGCTGGAAATAAGCTCCCCCACTCAGGGGGTAAATAACAGCAGCATTCCTCTCTTTTCTGGGACTGCCACCATTAAAATGGAGATTGCTGTGTCAAAATGGTATAAGAAACTTAGTTGCAACTAGCATTAATAGGTTTAGGGGTGCAAAGCAAAAGAGAAAAGGAGCTGCAAATATACCACCTGCACTGACCTGTAAACCCCATACTTACAAGATTTGTAGCCTTCTTTGAAAATCATTGGTGGGACTTAATTGTCACATTCAACACAAAACATTGTGACTGACAAAGAAAGAGCAGGTTGCCGCAGTTTCATATGTCAAAATGACTCACGCACACACAAACACATTGGAGTTTGCTGCTGGTCAGTTCTTTGTCAAACCATCCAACCCATGCCAGCATGGAATGTGAACATCAAATTATCATGATGAGAGGTACAGGAGTGATAGTGTGCTAAGTATCTTACCAACCCTATGGTTCCAGCTTCAGTCCCACTGTGTGGCATCTTGGGCAGGTGCATTCTATAGCCTAGGTCCAACTAAAGCCTTGTGAGTGGATTTAGTAGACAGAAACTGAAAGAAGCTCATCATATATAGATATTGAACAAAATAATGGAAACACCTTAAAATTTTAAACAAATTTATTCCAATATTGGGTATGACAGCCTTTGGCAGTAATTATAGCTTTAATTCCATGAGGCACTGTTTGAATTGTTTCCAAAGGAATTTTTGTCCATTCTTCAGCTAAAACATTCCCCAGTTTTGTTGCAATAATGGTGGAGGATATGAAGTCCTTACTTGTTTTTGTAAAATGGACCATAAATGTTCCATCATATTGAGATTGGGGGACTGCAATGTCCAAATAAGATGCTCAACTTCATTAGAATGTTCCTTGTGCCATTCAGTAATAACTTTAGCTGTGTGGATTGTTCCACAACTGTAGGATGAATTTGATCAAATAAAATGCTGAAATAATCTAGACTATTAATTCTGCCACAAGTTTTCAAATGCTGGAAATAAGCCAGTGGATTTCCAAGATACAGCACCCACCCCTCTGCAATCATCACAGATCCTCTGCCATGTTAAACAGTTGGAAGAAGGTAGTTTGAGTCAAAAGCTTCTTTTGGCTGTCTCCACACACATACTCAGCTAGAATTCAGAAATAAGATAAAGATGACTTGTCCCAGAAAATAACATTTTTCCATTGCTCTAGGAACAAATTTTGTAGGTTTTTACTCCTTTCTAAACACTGTGCAATTTTGTTTTTGTAAGTAGTGATTTTCTGATTGCAGTTTACTTGTGAAGTCCAGCAAATAGTTTTTATGGAAGCTGGGTTCTTGAGGTGGCCATTAAGCTCTGCAGTAACTTTTTGGAGCTGTACTTTGGTGATGCTTTCTAACAATTTGTGCAAAATTCTGAAAGTCTTGGTTTTCTTCCAAAGTTTCGTTTCGAAGGAGAGGTTTTTTTCCTCTTTCTCAAAAACTGCCATTACTTTCAAGACTTCTTGATACATCAAACAATTTGGCTTTTTTCATTATGTTAACACCTGCCACATGAGCACCAACTATTTGACTTCTTTGAAAGTTCGGTAGCTCAGTCATTTTAATGAATTTTAATTACTTTTTTTGATGATATCTAAAAAGAAACGGCAATTTTAGCAAATTCTATTAAGCAACACAAAAGATTAAAAAAAAAACAAAAGCAAACAAGCTTTTGACAGTTTTATAGATACAATGCTAGGTGTTTCCATTATTTTGTCCAACGCATGAATGTTTATATATATATATGTATGTATATGTTTGTGTGTCTGTGTTTGTACCCACACAATTGTTTGATAACCGATGTTGGTGTGTTTACATTCCTGTAATTTAGTAATTTGGCAAAAGAGATTGATAGAATAAGTATTAGGCTTACAAAGAATGAGTTCTGGGGTGGATTGGTCACAGTCAAATGACAAACAAATAAAAGAGGATAAGGGTATTTACTCACATATAAGTTGTGCTCATGTATCAATCGAACCTCAGTTTGAAGTTCCTGTAAGTGACCTAATGCAAGCATAGTGTGGATTCAATCTTTGATCATCAACTTTCACATAACAGTTCAACAAACACTTTTCCCACAATAAAACAATAGTTTTTTCTGTGAGTAACAGTACTTTCGTTTTCCAGATGCTTTCGCTAAGCAGAATAATGTCTTTGTCATGTCACTTAAACCCTTCTAACATCTTCTAGGCCATGAAAAGTTAGAACTGAGATAACAGGTACCACCAACGAAATCTATTGTTCTCAGCAATATGTCCGTCTTTCTAACTAGTTTTGGCTAGTTATAAATACTAGAATTTGGTAATGTAAAATCAATTAGTGAACAGAGACCAACTCAAATCATGGCCACAAACAGGCAGCCACTAAAGACAAATGGCCAGAGGGAGAAAAGAACGTTACAAGCAGCCAACTACGAGACACACCTTTCTTCAACTTCATAACTTTCATTAAATCATTCACTTTTTTCTAGAACATTTCTCTATCTTTATGAGACAGGATTACTAGAATAAGAACGTCTACACACATAGAGGCTGAAATTAACTTCGTTTGCTCTTTCAGTTAGACCACACCTGCTCATCGAGGTATGGCATTATATTAAGTAACGGTAAATAAATATTTCTTTAGAATGTTGATCATTGCTCTTGTTCAGTAATACCCAATACAATTACTAACTGCAGACTCCAATATATACCATAATACAAACCATTACATCCCGTATGAAATAGTGCAACATATACACAAGTAAAATATGGCACTTAAGTTACCATCTGAATTTGATCAATGCCAGGCAAGGTTAACTGGCCTCATACCTGTAGCATATCAAAGGCACCATTTGAGCATGGCCAATGCTAGCACCTCCTGACTGGCTCTTGTGCTGGTGGCAACATAAAAAACACCCACTACACTCTTGGAGTGGTTGGCATTAGGAATGGTATCCAGCTCTAGAAACACTGCCAGACCAGACTGGAGCCGGGTACAGTCACTAGCTTTCCCGACTTCAGTCAAACTGTCCAACCCATGCCAGCATGGAAAAGAGACGTTAAGTGATGATGATGATGATGATAATGATATCTATATTTTGCTGGCTAGAATAAACACCTAATCCACTCCCTCCATCCTCAAAAGAAGGCAGAATCCCTCTAGTCAAAGGACTGAACAATGTTTGTGATGCAAGTCACAAGACTTCTGTCTGCCTTCAGTTCCATCATTTAAATTGTGTTCTATCAATGCTGCTCTCGTAACTGAGGCTTATCATTAACTTGTTTCAGCTGATGTACAATGACCATGCTGGGGTGCCATCTTGTAGAGTTTAATTGAAGAAATCAACCATTGTACTCCTTTTAAAGTGTGTTCATCATTCTTTCACTTTTGCTGAAGCGCTAACTCATGGGGATATAAATATACCAACACTGGTTATCAAACGAACACACACATAAACATACACACAATGGAATCAGACCAAACTAGACTTGAACTCGCTGCGGCCACTTGGCCCACCAGTCCTGATCAAAACATCCAACCCATGCATGCATGGACGATAGATGCTAAAAAATGATGATGATGATTTTCATCAACTACATTCACTCACAAAGTATTAGTCAGCCCAGGGCCTATTGTATAAAGAAAAAACACTTGTGTAGGGTTCTGCGCAGGAACCCAGAACCATGAAATTTGCAAAGTGAGCTTCTTAACTCTCCAAAAAGAAAAAAGAAAGATTACCAATTTCTTTGCTTTCTGCACAGGGAATTAAGACTCCATCCACAAATGGCTTCGGGAATTGTTGACTGAAGGTAACAATCGCAGAGACTAAAAGTCTGGAAGTTTGCTTGGACTGCACTACAAACTACAAAGGCAAAATAAAATAAATAAATAAAGAAAACAAAATAAATTTTCAGTTAGTTTCATTTGTGGCTTTGGTTAATTAATTTTGTGCAATTGAAAAATTTAACATTTAAAGCAATTTCACAAATACGGTCCAGGGTGAGTTTTTGAAACATTTCTTGGAAAAAGAAAAAAATCCATCTTATATGCCATCATACAAAGTATTTACGTTGAGTGCTACTTCCACATACTTTAGATAAGTAAAGAATAAGGTGCCCCATAATCTGCTCTAGATTAAACTCTGGCAGAAGATGGAATCTATTTTCTTTACACTGCCGGAGGGTATTGCTCCTGTACAACTTCTGCACACAATGTCTACTATCCCTGATATTGGTGCACCTCTTGTGTGTCCATAGCTAACACTGGGTGCATTTTGTGGAGTTTCTACCTCTAGCAAATAGAGCAGGGCCACCTACCAGAAGGGTCCAGGTGTTTGTTTGCCCTTCTACTTACTAGCACCTTAGTTTTCGCTAGATTAACTCAAAGGCCCTTAGATTACAGTCCTTGTTTTCATATCTGGAATTTCTTCTCCAGTTCTGGTATGTTTCTATTTGTCCCTCCTCCCCATTACCATTACTTCACAACTGAAGCTGGTGTGTTTATGTGCATGTCACTTAGTGGTTCAGCAAACGAGACTGATACAATACCAGGCTTACAAAGAATAAGTCTTGGAGTTAATTTTTTTTTACTAAAGCCAGTGCCCCTGCATGACCACAGTCAAATGACTGAAACACGTAAAAGAATATAAATGTATGTACAATTGCTTTTGTGCATGTGTAAGTTTTAGATTTTGAAACTTGTACATCAGTTAGTCATTTATCTTTATTGAAAAAGATTACAAACGACCGCTGCTTACCCTAGGAAGAATACAATCTTTGGCCAAGACCAGACTGTTGGCATAACTGATTTGATTGCCAACTTCAGCAAATTGCTTGCATATCATGGCAAAGGAGGATTCTGACAGGGACTCAACATCTAACATGCGGCAGATTTGGTGAACCTAAAGAAAGAAATACAGAAGAAAAACTGAACTGAAATGAACAGAAAACAAATGTTTTTACTCTATTCATATAAACTCCTCCCCTATTTTGAGACCTAGGTCTCATATGGCAGATTATTCAGTTTCCATGATTATATAAGTAACCAAGATCACAACATCTTCCCACCCGAACAAGGTGGTGGTCTGTTGCAAGGTTTGAGATCAAGGTTTGAGACCAGAGTTTGAGACCAGGGTTGAACCAGCGGCATTAAAGCAACTTTGGCAAAATATCTCCTACCCTTAGTTGACTAATCCATCATCACCATCATCATTTAACGTCTGCTTTCCATGCTGACATGGATTGGGTAGCTCGACAGGGGCTACATCAGGCTCCATTGTCTGTTCTGGCAAGGTTTCTATTGATGGCTGCCCTTCCTAAGACCAACCACTTTACAGTCGAAATGTAAATATACCACTGGCACTGTGATATCTCCAAGGTTTAACAACTTCTGGCTCAGTCTATCAGGCTGCAAATAGGTATCACAGGATGATATAGTCGACTCCTTGAACTAATTCCATCACCATTGTGTAAATGAATGTTTTATTGACTTACAGAGTTGAGAAAAAAAGAAAAACTTTGATGTGTATGAATTGATAATGTACCACATGAACAGTTCCCATGTGGCACACATGAAAAATGAAAAAAAGAAAAAGAAGCACTCAATCTATGCTGTGAAATAATTGGTGTTATGAAAAGTATTCATTCATAGGAATTGTGGCAAAGCAAATACAGGCCTTGGACCTATGGGACCCTGTCGAACCATCCAACACATGCCAGCATGGAAAAAAAGGGACATTAAATGGTGATGTACAAAATTAATAGCTTGTAGACTTTAATTATGTGACAAAGGATATTAAAACGTTATCCATTGTTGCTAAACAAGACACCAGGCAGGCCATATAATGTTTATCTCTTATCAACCATATATCATTAACACCCAACAAACAAGTTAGTGAAGATACCTTTGTGGTTGATCAACCTACAAGAAATAGCAGCCAAATCGTTTTCAAATCACACTTTCATTATCATCATTTAATGTTCGTTGTCCATGCAGGCATGGGTTAGACGTTTTGACTGGGATTGGCAGACCAAGATGGCCACACCGGGTTTCAGTCTGATTTGGTTTGGTTTCTATGGCTGGATGCCCTTCCTAACCCCAACTACTTTGAGAGTGTGGGGGTGATTTTATGTGCCATTTGTATGACACAGGGGTTTTGATTTTTATGTGCCACCAACACGGATGCCATTTACAGGACACCAAAAGATCACTTCGGTTGCATTTGGTGATTTATAAATAGAAAATAAAAAAGGAAAGTATGTAATACATAATCTGAGATAGACTGTGTCTGAAATAGAAGCTGGTATTGTTCCCAGTTGATATAATGCTGATGAGAGGTACTTGCTTGATCAGAATTAACCTAGAGTTAAATGGCAATAACAACAGCAACAATACCATCGAATACTCGCTCACCTGTTGGTCTGAACATTCAATGAAAATATTCAACTCTGGTGGCAACACATTCTGGAGTTTGTCTTCTTGTTGCCAGGCATACTTCAACTGATTGGCCCTCATCTAATAAAAGTTTAAAAAAAAGATAAAGCAGTCAATACATTGCACTGGGAAATTTGGATTAGAGTCACATTTCAGAGTGAGTCAAAGAACAATTTGTTTCACTGTGATTGCTTGTGCAATTAGGATACAAACATTCCATCAAGGGTTAATTTATTTTTTACTTGAGTCATTGGATTGCAGCCATGCTAGGGGCAACATAATTGGTTAAGTCAAACCAGTCAACCTTAATACCTATTTTTTAAAGTCAGATACTAATTCCATCACTCTCTTTTGCTGATTCATTAAGTTATGAGGACTGAAACTAAAACCAGTTGTCAGTCAACTGGTGGGAGAAAGAAGGGGGAAGGGGGGCAGGACAAACAAAGACACATACATGCATGATGGGCTTCACATAGTTTTCTCTCTACGAAATTCGCAAAACTTCGTCAATCTGGAGTTATCTCAGAGGACACTTGCTCAAGACGTTGTGCAGTGGGACTGAATCTAAATCTACATGGTTGCAAAAGAAGTTTATCCAATATTTTCAGGAAATAAAGAGGGGATCTTGTCTTGAAATCCAACTGGTGGAAGCAATACTATTAGATTTTCTAAACAAAGACTATTCTATTTACACTGGACAGATATGTGTTCTCATCTTGTTTGTTGTTATGACATTTCAGCTGATGTACTCTCCAACTTTTGTCAGGTATCCTGGTGGAATTTCGAACCTGGATTCTCATTCCTGACGATGTTGTTGTTGTTGTTATTATTATTATTATTATTATATTTTAAAAGGATTGACTAACTCTTCACAAAGAGTAAACACACGGAACATGAAGAGTGAGATTCAGTAGATTAAAATAAAAAATAAAATTTAATGAAGATTGAATCTTCCTCTTCGTGTTCCGTGTATTATTATTATACAATATTTACACTGGATGGATATGTGTCTTCATCTTGTTTGTTATTATCGCAACATTTTGGTAGATATACTCTCCAGCCTTCGTCGGGTGTCCTAGTGGAATTTCGAACCTAGGTCATTTGGCCAGTCGTGAGAATTGAACTCGCATCTCTTTGGTTACGCACCAAGTGTTCTACCATTTAAACTAAGCTGCCCTCGACATTATATTATTAATTATTTATTCTAACCCCTAGATACCGAGTTCAATTCCAGGCTGTATCAATAAATAATTAACAACAACAACGTTGTCATCGTCATCAGGGAATGAGAACCCCGGTTTGAAATTCCACCAGGACACCTGATGAAGGCTGGAGAGTACATCAGCTGAAATGTTGTGATAATAAAAAAGATGAGGATGCATATCTGTCCCATGTAAATAATGCACAGAATTCATCATCTCAAAAAATATACAATAGAATATTCTGTTGAGTTGACAAAACTAAGAAGTGATCAATTCTGCCAGTCAATT
>JACXVO010019129.1:254317-264769 GCA_015501135.1 Hapalochlaena maculosa
TCACGCCTGCACCCCACACGACCACGCCTGCACCACGCCTGACTGTCAACCTTAATTCTTTTACTGACAATTAGTGAATCCCCCACACATAAACACGCAGATATTACTCATGTTATAGGAAACATTTGACAACGTAGCCATCGTTTTATTTTTTAATGTAGGAATAAAACGTTTTGCGCCTATGTAATTGATTTTTCGTTACCTAAAACTTTTAATAATTTAAAAGTGTGGTAAAAATTTTCAATCTATTAAATTTGGCACCCGGTGTCTTACAGATTACATCTGCTGAGTAACAGACATATGTAAAAATAGTAACTTATACTTGACAGACATTTAAACAGAATAAACAATTATAGATACCAAGATGCACGTATCATTGAAGGAATTGTGTACATATATACACGTACCAATGTAGTTACGTATATACGCCTGGGTGTGCATGTGTCTGTTTACTATCATTAGTTTTTTTGAGTACTTCCAAAGAAGGAACCAGTTTCTAACAAACAAAGAAACAATATTCGATCGTAGGATTTAATTATAAGGATGTATGTGTGCGTGCACGTGTGTGTGTATGTGCGTGTATGTATGGAAGTGTCTATACATATACATAAGTATAATTATATGGACGTACATTGTTGACTCCTTAAATGAATGAGAAATAACTAATCTTATATACGTTGATACCAGTGTATAATGCGAATACATGTGTGGTGCCTGGGAAAGAGTTTTGTATATAATAAGACGTGTAACTTCTTCGGCATGTGTTTGTATATATTTAAGATGAAATAAGAGAGAAAAACATTAATAATTTCGTTAATAACTGTTTATAGATATTCTGTCTAGATCCTATTCACAACGGCTACTGACCGCTAACGCCTTGATCTCCATTCATAATCACAAATAGGTCAATGATTCTGTATTTTTAGCAAGAGTTTCATGGATTTTATTGGGGACTCTATTCTCAACTGTTAGCACGCTGGACGAAATAGTGGAATTTCACCTGGCGTCACGTTCTGAGTTCGAATTCTGCCGAGGACGACTTTGACTTTCAGCCTTTCTGGGTCGATAAATTAAGTACCAGTTGCATACTGGGTCGATCTAATTGACTTAATCTATTTGTCTGTTTTTGTTTGTCTCCCCTCTATGTTTAGCCCCTTGTAGGTAATAACGAAATATATATTCTCATTTGACCTTTCTGGTTGCCTTAATCACGTTTCCATCGCAAACGTCGAACATTAGATGCACTGCGTTTTCATATCTTGCAAATGCATCAAGAAATACTTAGAAAGATATACAAGGAATAATATATCGATAAAAATAACTAAAAAAACATCAAGACATAGACTTGTCTATACTAGCAAATCACACGCTTTATAAGTGTAAACACGATGTGTCTTAGAAAGCGCGTGAGTTTCCATACGTGGATACACACATACATTAACAGTAAAGCATACACGCATATATATCAAAACACACACACACACACACACACACACAAACGCAGATATATTTTTGCACACAACACAGTTTATATTTAATATTTTGTATTTTATATATTATATTTTACATTTTAATTTTTATTTCAAGTGTTAATATAAATCTATCTAATATCAGTTACAAGGATGGATCTAAATCGAATACATAAATAGCATTATATACGTTGAGTATACATATGCGCATACACGCTTACATATACTGTCATACAAATACATAGATGGGAGCACGATAACAATTTTTAATGCATATATCTGCGTATATATTTCTCGTTCAAGGCTTACCAACATCTTACTGCAACACCTATGCAGTCGTACTTGTGTCTACAAAATTCTTCGTATCTTGATGGATGGGAAAGAAATATTTAATTTTTCCACAGTTTAGATGTACACACGTACACAAACACACATACACACGTATTTGCAAGCACACGCACACATTCAAACATACACGCACGCACACACACACACATACATATATATATACATATAATATTAATATGTCAGCATGGTATATGTGCACTGATGACTGTGTTTAATTTATTATACCTGTATATTTTATATATTTTTCTGTGTGTGTGTGAGTATGTGCGTGCGCTTTTGTGTGTGTGGTGTCATATATATACATGCAAACTTACATTCGTACATGTTGTGGTTTGTACTTCATTGTATAGACGTAGATATAAATTATTTGTTGGCTGCATTCTTACACGATATTAGCGTGTGTGTATATGAACGCATCGATAGCAAGAAAGTTAATAATATAAGGAGGAGAATTTCAAAGGAAGACACCATGAAGCAATGAAAGTGGCTGAGATGAGAGGTACAACAGTAATGGAGAAACTATAATTGGATATATTCGTTTGATGAATAAATTCTGGACAACTACTTGTCATATTTTGCGGTTTTCTCAAGTGCTCTGATTGAATTCCTATCAATTTTTAGTCATTGTTACATTTACTAGTATGCTTATAATAATAACTGGTAATTGTTGTAGCCTACGGACATAGTTTCTTCTTTCTTTTTCCGTTGAATTAAAATTTTCATTTTTTAGAAACATATAGAATTATTCATTTTTTTATTCATTGAGAGAAATAACTATAAAATCGATATATGAAGACATTGCATTTCTTTTTGTATTGTAGAAAATTTTAATATATAATCGATAGAGTAGAATTAATTATTGCAGTTCAAGTCTTATTCTTCTACTGTGTACTTCTTGCTTCTTTCATTTTCTTATTTATTAAGTGTTTTGATAATTATATTCAATTGTCGTTTATTTGACTGAGATGAAAAATATAGAATGGGAAGCACACGAAAGAAATAAGTGAATTGTGATTGTTTGCTTTATGTTATTTTTAAATAGACTCCCTTCATACACGTACTTGTTTAAATAATTTGTTCGGCTATGAAATCTGTTCTCTCCGAAAACATGAATAAATAAATATAAAATTGGAATAAGACGTTAATATATGAGTGTACACGTTCGATCAATATGCCATAGAAGTGAACAATATCGAAGTAGAATATCACAATGTAAACAGTCAAACATTTGATTACCTAAAGGAAAAGAAAATATTCTAAAAAAATAGATTTTTCTCCGAAGATATTTACAATGAAATTCATAAGCTGTACTCTTTGTGTGATCAACGTTGTTGCACAGACACATAAATTGAATAAAGAAATTATAATCCTCTAAAGGAAATGTTAGTCGAAATGGAGGAGAACACAGACCTCTGGGATAAAAAGCTTTAAAATTCTGGTTTAGACCGCATTACAATATGAGATCTAATCTCTTTGGGCCGAAGTTGTATTTTTCTGGTAATAAGAGCAAGTCACGTCCTACAGTCGTTTCGATCGATTCCGATAATTTCATACAATTTACGATTAGCTGCATGGACACTCTACGTTAATATGTAAATTGTTGGTTGTTAAAATATCTCATCGACTGAGATATGCTCTTTTATGGGTTGAATTGTAATTTGATTGGAATTTGAAATGACCTAAAATATTTGAAAAATACTTACTAGTAATGCACTGCTGTTGTTTAAATCATATATTTCATTCCACACTTAATTTCCAATGCGTGTGCCGGAATCACTGTAGAGTTACGTCTTTCGAATTGCAAACTCCTAATTTCAACAGTGCCTTCGCAATACCCAATCGATGGCAGGTTCAAATTTCACTACATTTAAAATCATCAGAAGCTCCTTAAATTACCTAGTTATCTTTTAAGTGGTTATATAGATTAAAGGCTTACACATTTAACACCAACAACTTGCTTTTAACTTGCTGAACAGATTCACATCTTTTACAAGAATGCCTACAAAGTTTTTCGTTTGAGATTCCGTGCTTCATTTTATTGCATTACGTTAACACATGAATTCTTATCTTTTCCTTTTTCTTTCTCTACCTATTTTTGAAACATCTCCATAGAAGCACTTTAAAAACCTTCATAGCTGAATAAATTAATAACTGGCATAAAAGTATATCATGGCAAATAACTGAACTAAAAAAAATACTAAATCTTCATTTGAAGCAATTTCAACTCACGTAGATGTTTGATATCTTTGTGAAAGATATTTCCATTAAAACATACTTTACCTTAACCTATAGAAGTATATGATGTTCCATCCATCCTAGGTACTTTTACCAAAGTAATTTCCTACCATCTCGCTGGGACTCCAATGCGATGAGATACCTACTTGAATTTAGTTAGTTATCGAAATATTACATTCGAAAATTACATGCACAGAGAATGCACAGACTCTCTCTATTCACATAATATAGGTACATTTTATATGCTGAAAATATTGCTGAGCTATGACAAGCATAAGCAGGTGAGGAAAAATATAAAACTAGAGGAAAGTCGATTTCAGCACACTTAAGCATAGACATTCCCGAACGCGGTAAGTGTATTAGCCTGTGCACTTTAGTGAGACAGAAGATATATATTATTGTCTTTGTTGAGGAAGGAAATCATTACGATGCTCCAATTATTTCCTAGCATGAACTCAAAATGAAAGATGAGATTTATAGAGATATGCCATCTGTGAGGGTCATCATTACAAAATGCTATTAGGTTTTGTTGGTAAATGATTTAGTTCTAAAGGAGTCTTACCAGGTTTTATGGGTTGAGATTCCTAATCCACTTAATGAGCACAAAATAATTGACATAAAGTTTGTTGGTAGAGATGGACAATAAAAATGGATGACTTACAAACGATAATACAGCGGCCTTAATTCAGAATATACGGAAATAGAAATGACGTAAAATCATATCAAACGTAATCACAATTTCTGAGGATTAAATATTTGCTGAACATTGAATGTTCAAACCCTTCGGGATCCTGAACTCCAGGATCACACATTTTAGATCCAATAGGATAAGCGTTCATATTAGGCAAATGCATCGTTAAAAAATCATGGCTTAGCGATCAGGGTACACGGCACATGATCGCATTATCGGGAGTTCAATTCCCGGCGAAGTGCTGTGTCCTTATAAAACTTTATTTCACGTTGCCGCAGTCTACTCGACTGGCAAATACAAGTAATGACTGTAATTCAAAGGTCCGCCGTTGACACATTATGGATCACGCTGAATCTCCCTGAGAACTACGTCAACTGTACAACTGTTTTGTGGAGTAGTCAGCCAATTGCAAGTTAATTCCAAGAGCATATTTTTCCATTGATCAGATGACCTGAATCTACTATCACCGTAAACAACAGAGGAGTCAGTTATTATGCAAATGTTTCAATTATATGAAAGTCTTTCACGTAAACACACCACCCATATCTGTTTTCCCTACAATATTTCTCTTTTCTGCAAAATTGTCCCTAATTCTGACTACCAGACAAATGTTATAACAACATGAATGCTATGCATCATACCATAAAAGCAAGAAGAAACTGAGTCGAGGAAATTCCAATATTACATTACTTCAATATGAGTTTGGGGCTGTTTCACGTCGCTTACATCACGAAGGCTCCTAACAGCGTCGACGTAATCTCATTTCCCCTATCAAAATCTTCTGTGCTGAAGATGAAAGTTCTGCCAATAATTAGAATATCGAATTGAATGCAGTTTAATATTTCGCTACTTTAACCACAAATTAACTAAGATGCGCTTCTATGAACTGCAAGGTTGCAAATCAAATAAATAACTCGGCGATTTTGTTAGTTTCGTGTAATGCAATAATTGTATAAATTTATACACCTTACAGAAGTGGTAAAGATTGAAAGATCTTTGTAATTAAACCCCTATTTAAATGAACCGCCACTGGTCGTACATTAAATTTCCATTGCAAATGTATGGGTCCTTATTGAGCATTTGCACTTCTTATGCAAGTATGCGGATAATTATTGTGCATATATCAATTTTATTTGCATATAGGTTAAGTCTCGTTTGATTATGAATAACTACAAATATAATTATAAGTGAATCTGCGCAGGTCCGCACATGTGAGTGCGTGCGTGTATATTTGTATGCGTGTGTACGTATGTGTGTGTATGTGTGTGTGACTGTGAGAGTGTGTGCGTGCACACATATTACCTATTATTAATCTTAGATACTAATATTACATATGCGTGTAGATGTATTTATTGTGTCTGTATGTGTGCGAGTGTGCGTGTGTAATTGTGTGTGTATGTGGGTGTATGTATGTGTGTACGTATGTGTGTGTGTGTGTGTGTAATCACTCGATATAATTATGTTTATACATTCTATGTTGATACCGCTTAGAAACCGATATCAGATATATTTAAATGAATAAGTTATAAGATAAGTTGTTTTGTGCCAAAATATATCTCTCTTTGTGTGTATATGTGTGTATATATATTGTGTATATATGTATGTATCTATATTTTTCTACTTATGTACTTGCATACGTGAATACACACATGTTTTTATGGACTTACGTATATATGCTGTCTCCATTGGAGTCGTATAAATCATTATGAAAATATTTAAATATCCGCTATACATATATACATATTTGTTGTGTATAAACATTTGCATTATACGAAATTCTGATGGACATAAATATTTTTAAGCTCATTCAGGTCGTGCAGAAAGTTATCGAATGCTTAGCACACGATAGTCTATGCAGCTATTTGAAGAACATATAGTGTGCTTCATCTAATTATATATAGAGTATATAATTAAGAGATTGACAAGCTACATTGACCACACGATTGCTAATGCTATTGAAATCCTACATTTTAGAAATGCAAATCTGAAAATATTTGAGATTACAGGTTTTTTTTAATGAAAAATCACTTAGCGGTACACAAACATACAAATGCATGCACGCACATACACACACACATATATATTCATTGTTAGATTCTTATATAATGTAATATGACTATTTACTACGGGAGGTAATCACCTTTACGTAGAACGCTGAAGGTAAAGTTAGAATTACCTTCTCGAATCATACCAACTGCTGGGGTCCTAGCCCCGGTTTCAAAGCGTATATGGCCAGGGCAACGGATTGTCCCAGGGTCATTTATTTTTGCTAGCTCTGGGAATGAGGTGTTTGCCCAAGCATACAATGCGTCACTTGGTCTAAGAAGATGGGAAGTCGCTTTCTTACGATTATTAATCCAACTTACTAATATTTACACCTCAAACCTCCACTTCACGTATAATCTCTTCTACTTTTGCCACTGATACATTTCCTTGTATAGACTGTATGTCAATCATCCATCCAAAAGAGATAAGATATCAGACCACCATACAGCAGTTAATTTCGCTTTTCGAGATGTATCTGAACGAAGTATAATACACAGATTACTATTTTAAACTAACACTAATATTGTTAATCATAATGAATCGTAATCCATCTCACCGTGTAGCTTCAGTACCAGGGATTCTTCTATCGCCTTTTTCTTATACAATGACGAGGTATTTTGTCTTCATGAGCGACTGCCATTTAGTGCATTCAACTGATGAATTTTTTAAAAAAGCAGAAAGGTGAATGCAGCAACACCACCGCCATTTCTGGATGGTTGTGGTTCGTCTCTGAATTATTTATGTGGGTCTTTTGTTTTGGAAATGAACTTCTATCATAGATAATATTGAACTTGATTTGGGCTTTTCATGAGGTATCTACATTAATTATGCTTAATAGTTTGCTATGGAGTAAATATTAGTACATATCGAGATAGTTTGATATTTGAAAGTCTAATCGAAATAGAAAACCATCTTTAATTACATACTATTTTTACTTAACTACTTAGCTTTTAGCTTTATTCAGATGTTTAGATCAACAGTATGTGTAATTGATAGACTGGTTTATCCGAAAGGAAAAATCCGCAGGTTTTATTGATATTCAAAGTGTAGACACACCAACTGGAATCTCTGGTAATATATAATTGTCAGATTGTTACGTAATTAATCGGAAATCATTTGCTTCGCTGCAATTCTGGATTTGTTTACTGGATTATATCTTTGTTGATCTTGGTTCGGATTGGAGGTCAGGTCAATACATTTGATGTGATGGTAAAATATATAAACGACCATGCTTTTATAAAAAATATTTTTAACGGAAGGAACTAGTTGTTTATGTATCCCCCTACATTTCGAGGCCAATGAGTCTTAGCGTTAAAGTGTTAAAGACATTTGTAGCATATTTAATTACGTTGTTGACAAAACAACGCAGTTATCTCGCTTATCAAGCACCTACTGGTTCAAAGAGAGAAAAATGGTAATGACCCCCCCCCTTGCTCTTTTGAGTAAAAGAAAGACACGACAATATCTAAATCTCCTTACTTTCAGAAGCATTCTAGCTAACAACAACAGCTTCCTGTCTGCCTTCTCGACCCACCGAGATTTACACATGTGTTCCCTCTATTTGGATACTTCATCCATCCGAGCTAGATGAACGAACTGCAATCGTGCAATAATGAAAGAGCAACATGAAATACCAGCCGAAGAAACACCAACCAAATAACATTTGAATAAAAAGTATGCATATCTTTGTACCCAGTTCTTTACATAATTTTTTCCTTCTGCACGGAATTGATATGACAATCTGAGTTTAGTGAAAGAGTAGAATAAAGGAAGTTATTACACAACTTATAAATTCACCAGAAAGCGTGATATTCGAAAACAAAAACTACACTTTGATGTCATTAAAACTGCTGCCAAGGAACACGGTAAATAATATAGTAGCGAACATATGTAAAATAAAGTATATGCAACTAGCATTGAATATATAGCGAGTTAATCTTTTAATACAAAATATATAAAACGAAGAATATGTAAACGAAGATATGTTTTAATAGATAAAACAATGAAAATTAATATGTGTGGTGTTGTGTTTGTATGTGTGTGTTTGCGCGCGTGTGTGTGTGTGTGTCTGTGTGTGTGTGTGTATGGGGAGTCTCGTATACGACTAATGACGTTCTTCTTTGCTGAACCCTTCCTTTATAGTGATAACGTTGAGGATTTCGTTGACCAATACTTGCATGGAAGATTCGGTGGCATTGATAGCAATGGCAATGTTGTTAAAGGTCGACGCTGATTTTATGAACTTTTCTTTCCAGTTGTTTGATTGAAACAAATAAACAATGGAAGTCATTTTGGATTACTCTCAGAAAGATTTTCCCATGAGATTAGAGTTGCAAGTTATTACCGTGTATTTTCTTCTTACAAAATACTAAATCTTAAACATAAAAATGATATAAAGTTGGGCTTTCGACAGTCCCAAAGGGAATTCTCTTACTATTTTATCTATTCAGAGTTTCCTGTTTCCCATAAAGAGAAGCCCATAAATTGTATTATTATTTTATTACTCCGTTATTACTATACGTGATGCAGATATATTTCTACAGTGAATGAACAACTTCGAGTCCGTTTTAAGCACTTAATATGGTACGTATCATCGAGATCATATTTCATTTTTGAGATCATATCACTAGAACACATCCACCGGTCAGTATCTACTTCTGTTCATCTTCTTTTTTCCATTTACTTTAAAGTTGGTTCATCGAGATACGTTGAAACAATAAGTCGGTTTGTTGAAGCGCTACAACCTCAGATTTGAAAAGAAATGTATAATGCCTTCTATGTCCCGTAATCTATGCAACGGTAAAATCGTAGTGGTTAAATTGCTCCCCTCGCGGTTGGGATATTATGGTTACAATTCACTGTCAGAATGGTGCGCTGTATTCCTGAGGAAAACAGCTCCTCATACATGGCTCTGCAATCACTTCAATGCCTGATGCATAGAACACCGTTCAAAGTTTTCAAACAACATCGGTTTAAAGTGGATGGGGTGAACTAATGCATTCATCATAATTTGATTATTAAAAACGAATCAGATATAGCAGTGTTTAGCAAGAATTGGCCAACACAGTCTTTTTTGGACTACGAGTGATAAGCATCATATCAACGGTTTTCTTAGACTTTGTGTCCCAATCTCACCCTTAACAGGTTCGAGTAGGTTTATGTAGGCCTAGCAACGCACACCTAGTATAGTTTCCTTGTTTTCGGTTATGGTTTTTCACAAGAGCTCGGGTAGAGTAATTTTCGCACAGTACTGCTTTGCGAATTTTAACATGTTTATTTACATTATACATCTAGTTTGTCTGTTCCAAGATATAAGTGCAACAAAGGAAACTTAAATTCCTTTTCAATTATTGTCATTGAGAAATATTAAGTCATTTCCGCCTGACTGTGTGTGCGTGTGTCTATTTGTGTATGTGTATGTGTGTGTGTGCACATAGGCGTGTGGTAGCGGACGGGACACCACTATAACTTTCTTGTTACGTTGGTAAAATAATCGCTGGCATTGCATCACTGAAAAACACTAATGTCTAGACTTACGGATGACAATATCCCTTCCTTCCTCATTCCAGAGTGGCTGTATGTTATCATTCTTATTATCATAATAAATTGTTAATATGAGTAGTAGTAGTAGTAGTGGTAGTAGTAGTAGTAGTAGTAGTAGTA
>JACXVO010019181.1:135513-146817 GCA_015501135.1 Hapalochlaena maculosa
TCTCTCTCTCTCTCTCTCTCTTTCTCCCTCAAAGAAAAAAACAACTATGGCCGCAGCCCTAGCGCTGAAACGATTAAATAAATAAAAATAAATATAACGATGCAAGACTTTGAACCTTGTGAAGGAGCTGTAGAGGACCAGAATAGGATAACTGGCAATTGTTGTTTGAGACGACCTGTCCATTTGATGGCACAAATTAAACAGTTTGACAAGATCTTATGAATTTAAGATCTGCATTGGGCTTCAATGTCTATATTGTTATGGTTTCTCTACAACTGTGTGCCCTTCCTAACAGCGATCACATCAGAGTGTGATGTATGCATTTTTTTCTTTTTTTCTTTTTGTAGCACATGCTCTAATGAAGATTGCCTTACATCTTATAGAACTAAGGGTTTAAGATGGCTCCTAAGTGATTCCTACTATGAAAATATAACATTTGAAACAAATGTATAAATTCTAGAAATGCCTTTTGATTACAACTGATCAAGAATTAAACGTAATAATAAAAAGAAAATATATTTTCTACATTTTAGCATCAATATGTGAATGTCACAACATTCCAGACAGAAAACAAAGGACTTGGATTGATGACTCTTGAAGATGTCCTACCGTAAGTAGTTTTACTTAGAAACTACTGTTTTTAATCATCATCGCTGTCTTAAGTCTACTTCTTCATGCTTCATTGGGTTGGATGGTCATTATTGCACTTGTAGATAGATTGGAGGAACAATATTGCAGTTTTCAGTTTTGATTTGATTTCTGTAGTTGGATGCTCTTCCTGTGACCAATATCTTTGTGATACACTGAATGCATTGTGGCATCAGTACCAGAATAGATTAGGGATGAGAGCAAGCAATGGATAAATGGTAAGTATAAATGTTAAGTGTTGATACTAAATTGCAAGGTGGGGAATGTGGCTAGAGTCCTTACTTGGGGTGGTCCATTTAATCCTTTTGATACCAACATGCTTGAGACCACTCCTGATTCTATGATACATACTTCTTGTTTTAGAATATTTAAAACTTCCCATTAGAATTTCATGTTAATTTATGTTCCCAACTCTAGGTTAATGAAACTATGTTTCCTTATTTTTCTAAATTAATTGAAACAAATCTGTGTTTCAATTAACATTTGGTGACAAAAGTCAAACAAGGTCAAGGACGATAAAAAGCAATGTGAACAAATGAAATCTGTTGCCATTCTTTCTCACACAGGCAGCATAATGCAGTGAGATTGAGAAAAAGAGAAAACAATTGAGTAGACTTAATGATATGCATACATGCAAGAGTGTGTGTGCATTTCTATTCTTGTTCTTTACCTCTACCCTTATCTCTATCTGCTATTCTTCCCTCTCATTTTTATATATCTCTCAGTCCTGATCTACTCTCCATGACTACCATTATTTCTCTCAGATACCCTCATTTCACTCAGAAATGTTGGGTGGCTATGTACTTTATCTGTAGCAAAATACTTGCTCATTTATTCCTTTAAACAGTTTTTCTTTAGTTTTATCAGTGCAATTAATCCTTTGTTTACTTTATTTTGTAGGCATACATTCGTCATGGAGTATGTAGGAGAAGTTCTTGACTATAAGCAGTTTAAGAATCGGACAAAGCAGTATGCTAAAAATGGCCAGGAGCATTATTATTTCATGTCTCTGAATGCTGATGAAGTGATTGATGCCACATATAGAGGAAATAAGTCTCGTTTTATCAATCATAGCTGTGATCCAAATTGTGAAACTCAAAAAGTAAGTTTGTGAAAAGGAATTGTTACTCCCTATAATTTCTCTATGTTAGCACAATTTATTATATGCATACTATTATAACAGTAGCATACTATTATAACAGTAGCACTCAAAAAGTACCATCCAAATGTGACTGATGTCTGACCAATTTATAAGTACCCTTGATGTGCTGGCTATATGATATGCTTGAGAAGACCTGTTGAGTCAAACCCCAAACCATGGCATGCTAAAAGCTTCATCCAAATATGATTGATGCCGGGCCAAGTGAACTGGCTCCCATGCCGGTGGCCTGTAAAAAGCACCATTCAAATGTGGCCATTGCCAGTATCTCTTGACTGACTCCTCTGCTGGTGGCACATAAAAAGGACCCACAGCACTATCAGAGTGGTTGGCATTGGGAATTGCATCCAGCTGTAGAAACACTGCCAGTCCAGACTGGAGCCTGATGCAGCCATTGGCTTTCCAAGTCTCAGTCAAACTGTCCAACCCATGCCAGCATAGAAAATGGACGTTAAACAATGATGATGATGATGTTATTCCTTATGCAATCTACTTGGTGTTAAATCAGGGTGCATCCACTTGCAAACTATGTGAACAAGAGCAAACAGTGTTATGTGCCTTGTCCATGATCATTACACATTGGCTACTGTGAGGTTTGACTTGTGGCAGATAAGTTGATTTCATTTTCGTTTGATAGGTGCAATCATGGCTGTGTGGTCAAGAAGTTTACTTCCCTGCCACTGGGTTTCCAGTTCAGTCCCATTATATGGCACCTTCAGTAGGTGTTCTATTATAACTGTTTTGAAAGTTGATTTAGGAGAGAGAAACCCCTCAGATCTTTTGTAACCACAGAGAAACTTAAACTACTATTTAGTTAAATCAATTTGACTTTGTTTCACCTTATATTCATGATGAATAGATATTTTCATATATTATCTGCAAAATCAATTGTAATGCTCAGCTTATTTATTTCTTTATTTCTTTAGTGGACAGTAAATGGAATGCTGCGTATTGGATTTTTCACGAAAAAGTTTATTAGTGCTGGGCAGGAGATGACATTTGATTATCAGTTTGAAAGGTAAATCTGATATCAGGGTGTATTATTTCATTCCTTTGTTGTGCTATTTGACTTAGTGGGAGCTAAAGCGTTAATATTAAGCTAGTACTTTTATCTGTTAAAGTTGACTGTGCAACTCTGCTTTATTTTTTATTCAAATATATTACAGTATTATTGAATATCAAGATCTTTTAACATAAGAGATCTGGCTACTGATGCCCCTACTCCGTTGTATTTAATATTATTTGTTAACTTTATATGAATAATCTTTTAGCATTCTTTGTTGTAACCATGTAAATGGTCATGTAAATGACCACATCTTGATAGTTTAACAACCCTTTCTTAAATTCCAAATATATGAATTATTAGAGTCATTTTTTAGTAGCATTTTATATTATTTGTGCAGCAAGCAAGCACAAAAATGTCACTGTGGTTCCAGTTGTTGTCGAGGGACAATAGGTGGTAAGAAGAAGTCTACAGTGAAATCCAAGAAGAAAAGTGTTTCCTCAGAAAAGAAAAAGAAAGAGTTTGAAGATGAATCTGTGAGTTTGCTAATTCAAAATATTATACTATATTCCACTTAATGAAATTGTTCTGTTGAGTAATCACGGCCAAGATGATTTCAGAATTAAAAATTTTGGTCAAATTACTTAATCTTTTTGTAAAATACCACTTCTATGATTTATTTCTAATTTGTTACTGAAATCTGGGTAGTCTTGGCTTTTATTTTCCTTTTCTTTATCATGACATTTTTGCTTATATATAACCGAATAAGTGGTATAACTTAAAGATTAGGAATACATTTGACATTCTTTAAAATTTAAAATGAAATAATGAATAATTATTTTATACTAATTTGTTCTCATTTTAATTGGCTAGCCATTTAGTTACAGAGCTTGGTTTGTTGCCTAAAAGCTGCCCTTGCAATCTCGGCTTATCTATATAGATTGGTTAATGCTTTATAATGTGATTTAAGCAATTCTATCAGAGCCATTAACTCAATTAATTTTATTTGGATTTTTGGTACTAATCATGCTTCAAAGTTAAAATATTAATGCTGCTGTGGATATTTAAAAACTCTTAAAATTAATTCATTTTTGTTTTTGTTTACATCATTCTAAAAGCTTGTCTATGAGCTTTTGCTTAGGTCCCAAGTTCTATTCTACTTTATTATTAGATACAAATATATTTGTTATAGATTACAAGGAAGAATAATATTTCTTTATCATTATTTTGGTTTTCATAAAAAAGCAAAATTTTTATTTTCTAATTTTACCAATGATTTTGATCTGGCCATCCACCAATTGCACAGGTCTTTAATAATTAAAAATCAGCATCACAGATTCTGTCACTGATCAAATATGTTAATTAGCAAGTACAAAAATATAGGTTGGGGAGATAAAATTCTGACTTACAAGTTCTAAGTTACATTTTGGATACCCTTTTTGTTTGCTTTTCTTTGTTTTTGAAAATTCTAATTTCTGTTTACATTTTCATTCCATTTTTCCTCTTTTTTTTTTGCAATTGAAATTTTCAAATTATTTTTTTATCATGTCTGGCAAAATTTATTATCTGTTAATTCTTTTTGTAAATTGAATTTTTAAAACCTTTTCTAAAATAAAAGGTTTTCTAATTTTGTAACTTGAAAAAAAAAAAGTATTTTATTTTCTTCAAGTTCTGAATTCTAGAACTTTATTTTATTTTACAATGTTCTGTAATCATGGCTTTCTTCAAATCTAACACTGACAGTGTAGCATCTTATGAAATTTTATTTAGAATGTAATTGATTTATTGATTATTGGAATAATATATTTAAGTGACAACTTAACTGAAATTCACTTTGATGGCTAGTGGAAATAATATTTGTCCATAAAATGGACTTCTATTGCTTTTTCTTAGCCAAAGTTTGGTCAAAACTATTAATTAGTTTTGTAGTGGTGGAAAAGAAATTATACATGTTTTACCACTGAGTTTAAAATGAAAAAATAATTAGAATAAGAGAATAGTGTTGAGGATATACACATTTTATATCTATTGTCTTTGAACTAAAAATACTTAACTCGAATTCTTGTTTTTTTTTTTTGAGTTGTATAACCAAATTCCGCTAAATATCTTGAAGTCAGCTGTTCCATCATATGCCTGAAATCAGTTGTTGGAATTCTGTAGAAAGCCTGTGATACTGGAATGGAATTTTCAAAACCTTTTCCCCTGACCCTATTTCCAGAATATCCTAAAGCTCAATAAGCAATGGAACAACATGTCGCAGAGTGATGATGATGATGGTGATGATGGTGACGACAATGGTGGTGACAACGGTGATGAGGAGGACGACGGCGATGACGAACAAGGCGCCGTTAAGAAGCAACCAGATGGCCAGATAAAACTACTCATGGTAAAATTAGAAACTAACCTCCTGCTAGTATTGAGACTAGGCAACAAACTACAGCAGCAGATGTGTCATGTGTCACTAACCATCTGTGTAGGCTATGATACCTAAATCTCAGGGGTTCGTTCTCCACCAATAACCCCATATAATGTTCAGTCCTTCCCCAGCTTTTGTTTACTATTTATATAAGTGAAAAACTATCAGCTTCTTTGCATTTCTATTTTCTCTCTTTCTCTCTCTCCTCTCTCTCTTTCTCATACATATAGACACACATATACATTACTCATACATTACTGCATATCTAAAAATCTGACTTTAATTATACTAAGTCTTCAAATAATCATGCATGATGACAGCATTTATACATATTTTCAGAGAGAGTGTATGTGTGACTGTGTGTGTGTGTGTATGTGTGTGTAGACACACAAACACACCCAGATATTTATTGATGTCTATTTGTATGTATTAATTGTTGAATGTCTTCTGTTTTATTAATTTATGTTTCACATTATCGACTGTCATTTCTACTTTCAGTGTTTTAATTAGTATCCAATTTATTAGAGCACTTTATTAAATTGATTGGTTGATAATTTTTCTCACTTGATTCTGAGCTTCATTATAAATTACTAACAGTTAACATTTTCAAAATGAAAATGAAATGAAGACATCTTAGTCAGATGTTTGTTCATTTAAGAGACCATAACTGATTCAATTAATCCATTATCCAGTTAATAGATCTTACTCGGTTTTGTTTATAGCTCAAGATTGAATTTTGTTGGGGTTGGTTAGTTATTGTGTTGAAGTTGCATTATTGTAACTTTTAATATATTACTATAATTATGGAGGCAGATACGTCACATCACTGTATATGTCTTGTCATTTAACACATTTTCCATGCAGGCATAGACCAGCTAGTTCTATAGGATCCCACAATCTACAAGACTGTGCCAAGCTCTGCTAACTGCTTTGGGATGATTTATACAGTTAAATGCCTTTCCTAATGCCAATCACTTTATGGCATACTGGGTGCTATTTATGTGACACCACTGCAAGTGAAGTTACTTTGTAATAATTTACAGAACTAAACTTTCTCTGGACTAATATCATAGAGTATGAGGTAGCTTTGTACTAGGTATTGAGAAATTAAAGTATGGTTCTGAAAAAACAAGTTTCTTTTGGAGGAGATACATAGCTATATGAAGATGAATGCACTTAATTGGCGGGGTGACTGAAAGAAAAGATAAAGGTGATGATGATTCAGTTGTTAGAGTGTACTCTCAATGTACCAGAAGGTGACTAGAAAGGAGAATGGGAATGGAAGGTTAAGAGGAGGGAATAAATCTCTGCCCCACAATTCTGAATCTAGTTCTGGGTCAAACTTCCTTCTTTATTTCACAGACCATGCCAGAATGCAATATAACTGCTGGTAAGATAAAGGTTGACATCAGTACAAGCTTTCTTTCTTCTTAGAATATAGTTTTTTATGTAATTGAGAAGACTCAAAATGGCTTGAAAGCCTTAACATGCCTACTGGGAAATAGTGTCACTACATTGTGTTGGCTGACACTTAAGGAACATTGCCGAATGGCAGGTGGGCCAAGGTAGCAATCTTGTTCATAGTGCACCCTCCTCTTGATTTGAAGGTTTCTATCACTGAACAGCTGATTGGTTCTGGCTGGAACTGAAACTAACATGATACTGTTGGAAGGCAAGGTTAGAGGGCGCATGGGCTAGAACCACGTGCCCTTGGTTAGTTAAAGCTTAGACAGTGTCATATGACAGCTGGTGCTGGCTGCTCTAGTATTTAAAGGGAAATTTGGCAGGTTGGTCATTCACCTGCTGACATTCATTGATGCCTCCAAAGAAAAAAAGAAAGAAGAAACACACTCAGCACTAGAACTGAAGACACCTGAAAGTGGTGGTGGTGGTGGTGGTGGCGTGGGACTGCCATGTCAAAAATGGTGGAAGAATAGGAGTCGAAACCAGACATGGTTCCTCCTGATGAAGTCTTTAGCCACTGAATCCTATAAAAGAGCTTTTGCGGTAGTAAACCACGAAATGTGGTTGGAATTCCCTTAGCCCTGCATGTAATCAATAGAAATAATTTCACATGGCATCAGGGTGATGTGGTTTGTGCTTTAACGAACTGAGCTTGCAAACTAGTTCTGCTTTCCAGTTTGAACCAGTTCCTCTATCATATATCTTTCAATTTCCTTACTTCCCTCCTGCCTGAACAATATAAGGTTTAATAATTCTCCAAGAAACTATTGTTATTGTTAGAGATATTGTCGGGAGATTGTCAAGCTTTTGGCAAATGAATTTCCCACCCTGAGACATTTTGTATACTTTGCAAGAACATTGTTAATTTCTTTGTACTTTTTGTTTTTGTTAAATTAAGAAAAAGTTTCCTCTGCTACATGTGTAAAGTATTTTGTCAATATCCTGTTTTAAACTCTCAAATCAATTAAAAATAAAGATTATTTTGTCTCTTGTTTTTGTCTGTTACAAAAGTGAATAAATGCTGTCTGATGCTAATATATTAATTTATTTTTAAAATAGTTTTCTTGCATTATGGTATTCGGTTTTCTTAGGAAACTTTTCTTTTGTTTTATGTAACTTTATATCTATCTTCGTATATAATATATGCAGCACTTGCACAAACATACATATATACATAAAAACAAAATTTTTGTGAATTTTCCACTTTTTCTAATGATTAAAATTTCTTTTTAGATCACGTTTAGTGTGATAACTATATTACCTTACTTAATTTCATCAATTTAGCTCTCTTTCTGCCATCAGGCTTATTGATTTGATTGCAAACCCACAAAATGCCTTTCTGTGTTGCCTTAATACCTTCTTGCCTTAAGGCGAATTATCTGAATTTCATTTTGCTTTTCCATTTGTATACTATAGAAAATATACATTTTAAATTCTTCTCTTTATCCTGATTTTGCTTTTAGTTGGAAGAGGAAATGGAACGGATGTCCCAGTTAGAAGGATTAAAGAACAAAGAACATGTACTTAACCTGTGCAGGTTAATGGTTAGAGCAGAAAGTAATGACCATCGATTGTCCATATTGCGCATATTGCAGGTAGGTGAATCAGACTCAAAACATTGTCACAAAAAAGCCAGTCTTACTAAACCCATCACTTTGTTTCCTGTAACAATTGATTTATTTTGTATATTGTACAACACTCCATTACCATCTTCATTTAATGTCCACTTTTCCATGCTTGCATGGTTTTGATGGAACTTATTGGAGCAGATCTTCTATGGTTGAATGTTCTTTTCATGAGACCTCGTCTGTTTCCAAGCAAGGTAATATTTTCCCCAGTCCTTTGAACATGAACAATAGTAAGTCATATTTTATGGAACATTGCAGACAAATACACCATTTCCCCCAAGATTTGCTGGTTTTATGACTAGTGTTTTTATTCGTAGTGTACACTGGGACCCAAACATACACACATTCACACACAAATGGCTTCATGGTTTCCATTTACTATACTCCCTCATAAGGCATTGGTCAACTCTTAGCTATAGTAGAAGACTTACTCAAGCTGCAATACAGTGGTATTGAATGCAGAGCCATATGGTTGTAAAATAAGCATCTTGGCTACACAGCCTTGCTTTGACAGTTGTTGCTGCCACAAAATTATTATGAAGTAAAATTGATTTTACCATGATACCATATTTCCTGAATTTTAAATATTCCATCTGTCCTTCATATTGATCTGTTTCTATTTCATTCTGCATTTCTTTTCTGTTTCTCATTCTTAGGGCACAAATGAGCAGGCTTGTTTGCGTCTATTTTTGGACTATCATGGCCTACCTTTACTGTGGAGCTGGATGGCTGATATTGGTGATGGGGCTCCCTATTTAAAATTACAGGTATTATTTGCTGTTTATAGCTATAAACATATTTTTATATTATCAATATATAATGGGTTTTAATAAACTTTGCAATAATATGAAACTGTTTTGTTTCTTTTGTAGATCTTGGACACCTTGAAGATGCTTCCCATAACTAACAAAACAATTCTGCAAGAAAGTAAAATTTTACCTATGGTTATAAAATGGGCTACTGAACTTAAATTGACGGCAGATCCCGAAATTGAAACAGAACAAAGCAATGATAATTCGTCACAAGCTGGCACTCCTTCATCAGTGGCAAGTCGAGATGAACGACCACCGAAGAAGAAGGTTAAATTTGCTGACGAAACTAGTTCGGACAGTGAAATGTCAGAGTGTAGCCGGTTGAGCGGTATGATATATGTCAATGAACCTACAACTAAAAATGGATTGAATGAAGTTGCTGACAGCTCTGATATGGCATATACAGATTATTCTACCCCAGGAGGAAATTTGTACATAGACGATTTAGATGAGACCAGATCTTCTAAATCTCCTTCTAGTGGAGTGCCTAAAAGTGGAATCCTTATTAAACCAGAACTGCAAAAAGAATTATCAAGTGAATCTTCCTCTTCACCTGTTGTTGACGATAAAATCCAGTCTAACGAAGCTGAATCTTCCTCTCCAGATATACTTGAGAAATCAACGAAAGAAAAATCAGAAGACGATACTTTAACAAAAGACGATGACAGCAGCAATGAGGTCAAGGTAGCAGCGGACGAGAAGAACTTTGATTCAAGCAAGTTGTCATCAGTGGTTTCTCTCGCCACTGACCTACTCAAGCACTGGAGTGATTTGAAGGTAATACTTTAAGTCAGTGATTCTTAACTGGGGTTCATATGGTCCCTTAAGATCCATATAAAACTTTTGGGAGTGCTTGCAACAAAAGTAGTAAACTGGGGATCCACAATATTTTAAAGGCCCTTGATGTATGTATTGGTACATATTGCAAGAAACAGCTGGGTTTCTTTCTCTGACATTTTGCAAAGTTAAACCTACACAAATTAATGGATGTAGTGGAGACGCAATGGCTCAGTGGTTAGGGTAGTGGACTCGCTGTCGTTGGATTGCAGTTTCGATTCCCAGACCGGGCATTGCGTGTGTTTCTTGAGCAAAAAACACCTTAGCTCCACACAGCTCCGGCAGGGGTGGTGGCGAACCCTGTTGTACTCTTCTGCCACAACTTTCTCTCACTTTCCTATCTGGTCTGCCCTTGTTTGTCCCTTCTATGTATAGCCCCTTGTGGGTAATAAAGAAATAAAATTAATGGGTGTAAAACAGAATAGGAATTTTGAAAGAAGTTTCTATAACACTAGCTTTTAAGCATTAAATGGCTATGATAGTCCACAAGAATGAAATAATAATCAAAGGGGCCCATAGGTAAAAACGTGGTTGAGAACTCCTGCTTTAAGTAAACATTTAAAAGAACTTGTTTTAATGTTAGGCTACAGACATAGTTGTATGGAATAATAGGCATGGCTGTAGGGTTAAAAAGTTTGCTTCCCGACTATAGGGTTTTGGTTAAAGCATAGTACCTTGAGGATGTATCTTCTGCTATAACTTTGAGCCAATCAAAGCTTTGTCTGAAACGAAAGAAGCCTATTGTGTGTATTTGTGTGCATGGTTGTGTGTGGGACATTTGCACAAAAAAATAGGTGGAGGAGAATTTTTTGCTTATTCAGCCACTAGACTTAGATTAGTATGTCAAATATGTTTGAATACATGTACATAATTGTGTGTTGAATTATTCTTGAGGCTGAAAATATTTATTCAGGCGTTTGAGTTTTGTGTATAGCACTTTATAACATTTGAAGTGTGGTATACTCAAAACTCAAGGCTCTTGAGACACATCTGGGGTGTTGCCAGCTCCAAAAATAAAAGTGTTTTGTGCTCTTTTTTCTGTTTTAAACCCATAAATACCCACACAAAAATACTTAATATATATTTCTTTTTGTATTTAACAGGAAGTTTTCAAAATTCCAAAGAAAGAAAAGGTTGAAGAGCGGAAAAGAACAGAAAGAGAATTAGGCAAGTTTATAATTTTTGATTGTAATTAAACTGATTGCTTCTCAACAAATATTCAGCTTTTTTATTTTCTATTTTAAATATGCATACTTTTCTATTCAAAACCACAATTGTTTTCTTCTTTCTGCAAACAAGTAAATTATTATATATATATATATATATATATATATATA
>JACXVO010019187.1:187814-199014 GCA_015501135.1 Hapalochlaena maculosa
AAAAAAAAAAAAAAACAAACAAACTTATTTACCTAAATTTTAACATCACCTCCTTTGAAATAGTCGCCCTGTGAGACAAGCAATACAGTGGTCCCAGCATTCCTGCCACTTTTGGAATCCATCCCGGAAGTGGTTTTCCATAAGTGATTTGATGTCTTTCTACAATTAGCACTTGATAACAGCTTTCATCTTGGGGAGGAGGGGAGAAAGAGATGGAAGCCTGCAGGTGCTAAAGCTAGTGAATAGATGGGTATGGAAGAGACACTATATGTTTAGCGAGAAACTAATGAATGAGGAGAGCTCAGTGATAGGGTAGATTGCCTTCATGAAAAATCCAATTCTTTGCGCTCCACTAGTTGTCGATTTTGCTGAACATCCTTCCTCAAATGCTTGAAAACACCATCAGTTCCCCTCTGACAAAACTCAATGCACAAGCTGATGAATTTTTTCCACTACAAAAGCCTAGTGTCATGTAAATGGCACATGTGTAGGTGGCATGTAAAAACACCTCCACTCTCGAAGTGGTTGGCATTAGGAGGGGTATCCAGCCATAGAAACCAAGGCAAACCAGAGTGGAGCTTGGTGCAGCCAACTGGCCGCAGTAAAAAATGTCCAGCCCATGCCTGCATGGACAGTGGATGCTAAATGATGAAGAATTCTGGAGGTGATGCTTGTGGCAGCTCTGCTTTTGAAGCACCAGCACCACTTGAGATATTTGTGTACAACCAATTGCCCTGTAGCTGTAGCTTGCTGAAGCATTCAGCATCTCCATCGCAGACTTCCCAAGTTGGTGCCTTGTTCCAACCTCCTGTTCATGACAAAAATCTCAGACCACAGTACACACTTTATCATGGAAACACGAATTTCACAAGTTGTGAAGTAAACACAACAATGTCACTTGGTTTACTGCCTCATGAAGGTCACTTGAATCTCACTGCACACATTTGTGTGTGCTGCCATCTTCTGGGCGTGCTACAGAACTATTCTAGGAACTCAGGGTTCAGTCACACTGCCTGGCACCTTGGGCAAGTGTCTTCTACTGTAATCCCAGGTGTTTCATTCACGAGTGAGTGAGTGAGTGAGTGTGTGTGTGTGTTTTAATCTCAGTCACTTATATTCCATGGAAAACAGGTTAAGCCCTAGCATTATGAATACTGGGGATCACAATAGACTTAAGCTTAAGTTCTAAGTCTAATGGGTTGATGCTAAAAATCATTATAATTCATCAATCACACATCCAGTATCACCTTACTCTTAGGAGAATTGAAGTTGACGCTGGTTGTTATGAACTATTCTTTTATTCTATTGCACATTTCAGCGATTCAACTGTAGCCATGCTGGAGCACCACCTTCAGTTGAACAAATCGTCCCTAGAAGTATTCTTTGTAAGCTCACTACTTATTTTATTGGTCTCTTTTGCTGAACCACTAAATGACAAGACAGTAAACACCAGCATTGTCTGTCAAGCAATAGTGAGGGCACAACTACAAACGCACACACATATACATACACACACACACAACGGGCTTCTTCCAGTTTCCATCTATTAAATCCATTCACAAGGCTTTGGTCGACCTGAGGTTATAGTAGAAGACATTTGCCATGCAGTGGGACTGAAGCAAGCTACATACAACACAGCCACTCCTCCACATGCATGTTTAGGATAATAAAACAGCAGAATTATATCTATTGTTATTTTTTATGTGATCTATGCTTTGTAGATATCGTTATAAAGAGCAAAATACATTTGGAATAATTGTTTGCCATACTTTCAAAAATAAAATGTTAATCATTGACTAATATTGTTGCTTTCACCGCTACTCATATGATTACTCATTAACTTTTTAAATAACAACTGTTATTTTTCTTACAGATAATTATCTCTGAGCTATTTACTCATTAAACAATTCTGTTTTCTGACCTTAACAAGTGATCAATCTTGTATATTTACATAAATGATTAATCCCAGCACTACTTTGGCAAATACAGTGAAGTCTATAGTTGGCAGATGAGTTTATAATAAGACTGAAACAGGTCTGGAATTCTCTCATATTTTCACAAGAGGGCAATACTTAATCATTTTATTTTAATAGCTGCTTTTTGAAGCTTGCATAGTTCAGACAAAGTTTACTGAGGCACATTTTTTTTATGGCCACATGTCTTTCCTGTCATCATCTTCACCTGCTTTCCAAGCAAGGTAACATTTCCCCCATGGTCAAGGCATGAAAAATATTAGGAATGAAGAACACTGGCAATCATTTACAACCATCACATGATGTCAAGACAGTTTCTACCTACCAAATCCACCCACAAGGTTTTGGTCAGCTCATAGTTATAAAAACTACTTACCTAAGGTATCATGCAATGGGACTGAACACATGGTTAGAAAGCAACCTACTTACTACACACCCACACTTGTTTATGATCTCAGAGGTTGAAACAACGCTTTTTTTTGTTTTTACCTGTAAACAATGATGTCATTGATTACAGTGTTCTCCAATAAACTAATGACTGATTCATTGGTGCTGAGTATGCAGTTTCTTACTCTTAACCCTTTAGCATTCAGATTATTTTGTCAAATATATCCTTTATCTATTCACATTGTTTCAAATTAATCTCACATCTTGTAAATTTGAAATATCAAAGATGCAGTTGTCCATTTAAAAAATGGCATTGCAAGGTAGATGTGAGAGGCCAGATCTGGCTAGTTTTAACGTAAAACAAATAGAATAGATATGGCTGGTTTAAACAGTAAAAATTCAATGTTTTTTTTTGTTTTTCCTCATATCAAATTATTTCTTGTCAATTTATTATATAGAAATATATTTCGTGCAGTGCCACTTAAAAGCATCTAGCCATAGAAAACAAACCAAATGAGACTAGAGTCTGGTGCAGCTTGCTAGTTCAGTTCACAACGTCCAACCCATGCCAGCATGGACAATGGACGTTAAATGAGGATGATGAGGCTTGAATTATAGGAACCACATATAGGCGCAGGAGTGGCTGTGTGGTAAGTAGCTTGCTTACTAACAACATGGTTCAGGGTTCAATCCGACTGCTTGGCACCTTGGGCAAGTGTCTTCTACTATAGCTTCGGGCTGACCAAAGCTTTGTGAGTGGATTTGGTAGATGGAAACTGGAAGAAGCCTGTCATATATATATATATGTATTGTGTGTGTGCGCTTGTGTCCTCATCACTTAGCAGTTCGGCATAAGAGACCAATAAAATAAGTACTGGTCTTACAAAGAATAAGTTCTGGGGTCGATCTATTCGACTAAGGGCAGTGCTCCAGCATAGCTGCAGTCAAATGACTGAAATGCATAGAAGAATATGGATCTCAGTCAGTATGTCCAGCCTTAAGTTTTAGTTATTTGATCAACCCAGTACATGCTGATCAGACTAGCATTCAAGCTGAATACTCTCCACATATACCAAAGTACCCATTCAAAATTTCATTACCCTAAAAGCAGAAAGCAATTTTATATAACAATATGTTCTGTTGAAGAATATGTTTGAAACAGTATTTTTGTTGTAGTTGAGATATGTCAAGTTTACTGAAGGAATAAGATTTGCAGGATATACCAATTCTATTTTTTGATATCTAAACATCATTAGAATAGCCATGAAACTTAATTTCACAGTGAACGGGTTAAAATAATTAAGCCACCTATAAGACACAGCATATAAAAAATGGTGGGCCTTTTGATTACATATATAATTTAGCCACTAGGAAGGCTTTTGCACAATTTCTATATTCACTCTCACTTGCAGGACTTGGATTGACTCAAAACTAGAGTAAAAGACATTTGCTTAAGAAGGGCATCCAGCCATAGAAACCATGCCAAAACAAATGGAACTTGGGCAGTTCTCCAGTTGGCGAACCCTTGTTAAACTTAGAATTATTCTACCTATTTTATGTTCAAACTGGCCAGATCTGGCCTCTTACACCTACCTTGCAAGGTCATTTTTAAAATGGACAACCACGTTTTTGATATCTCAAAGTTACAAGGTAATGTGACATTAATTCAAAACAATGTAAATAAACAATACATTTGACAAAATAATCTGAATGCTAAAGGGTTAAACTCTGAAAAAAAAAAAAAAACCTACTAGTAATGTATAATTGTTAATATGACCAAGACTACAGATAGATTGAAATAGCCAAGTATTGGACTAAATGGTTTGCCTTGTTCAGTTAGGTCCCGTCTAGGTTCTACGCTCAAATTCTACCGGGTTTCAGTTTGTTTCATTCCTCTGGCACCCAATAAAGAAAAAAATAACATACTGGAATTGATGCATTCAACCACCCTACTCCCTCTTGGTTACTGCAAATTTTGTGCTGGTCTTGAGCCAACAGAAGAATTCATTAATATAACTACAGAATAAAACTGAAATTTGTGTAGAACCCAAAATTGATGGGAAACTGAAATAGTTGGTGCTTCTGAATAGATATTCATTTTTAAAGGAATATTAGGTCACTGAAGTTGCCAAAAGCAATAATTACAGACAATTACCCCATGTTAATTTTGCTTAGTCTTTATTATCATTATTATTTTGGCAAGGCTTCTTCCCAATAGTTCTGCCAATTTAATGTTTTTGCAAGCCAAGTTACTCTCAGTTAATTTTCATTGTAGGTCACTGGACAGTTAGCTCTAAACCGAATGGCAGTTAATTCAATGTTCTCTACAATTTGTCATATGCGAAAATACTTCTGATAATACACAAAACCAGTCACACAGTTTCATTTCTAGAGCATTGATCTAGTCATAAATTCAGCTGTTTTGTTTTGACAATGCAAGTAGTCTAGAGAATTATCATTATAATTATCACAAAAACTAAGTGATAGATGACAGCTCATGATAAGAGGTTTCATGTGATATTTTATATTTTACTGATATATTTTGATTTTAAAAAAAGAGATTAAATAAAAAAGCAAAAACTAATTAGAGAAACTTGTAAAAAAAATATAAACTTAGTCTTTCTTCTGGCAGTAATTTTTAAAATAATGTAATTTCTTTTAAATAAAAATTTAAAACTATACAGATAATTCCTATTAATTAACTGCACCAGATTTAACCAATCAGAATCAATATATTGGTAACATGTTTCATCAACAAATTGCAAGTCATTTTTTTAAATACCAGTTTGAGTTGCATTTTTATCTCTTATCCAGCAATAATGTGGTAAACACAAGTACAGATGTCATCTTAAAAAACCTAGCTTGGCTTATTACCTTCTGTTCTAAGTCATATGGTCTTTAAGAAGCTACAAACCAAATGGTTTTTGGGCTTCAATCTCACAGTACAGTATCCTGGGCAAGTATCTTCTACAATTGCCTTGGGTTGACCAAAGCCTTGTGATTGAAGTTTAGCATGTGGAGACTGACGGAATTCTTATTTCTTTATTACTCACAAGGGGCTATACACAGAGGAGACAAACAAGGAAAGACAAGGTAGCTGGGCTGGTCGATTAGATTGACTCCAGTACACAACTGGTACTTAATTTATCAACCCTGAAAGGATGAAAGACTAAGTCGACCTCGACAGACAAAATACCGCTAAGCATTTCGCCTGATAAAATTCTATTGTGGGTATGTGTCTGTACACCTGTGTTTGCTCACATTTGTGCTTAAAGCTAGTCACTGTGAGTAGTTGTTGCCACCATATGCTAAGAAATCACCTGCTCAGTTTGCACTGTCAAAGACATGTAAAAATTGATACCACTTGCTTGAAAAGTAAGTAAGGATTAGCAACAGAAATAGCAGCTGGCTGTAAAAGAATGCCTCAACAATATGTCTAAGCTGTGCTAGAATAGCAAAATGGAAACAGAATGAACACATGCATATTCATAGCACATTTCTCAAAATACACCAACAATGTATTTTCACAAAGCCTTTTATGAATGTGCGTAGTAAAATTGTGCAATATGGAATATCAAATCTAGTTGAAGTGCATAAAAGAGTTTCTGCATAAATTTTGAACTTCAAATGTTGAATTCAGTGTAAGGAATTCACAAACATTCTGAATAGTTACATTTCCATTTTGTGATGGCCACTTTAACAATGGAGAGAGGCATGTGGCTTAGTGGTTAGGGTGTTGGACTCATGACTGTAAGACTGTGGTTTCAATTCCTGGACTGAATGATACGTTGTGTTCTTGAGCAAAATACTTCAATTCGTGTTGCTTCCAGTCTACTTAGTTGGCAACAAATTAGTAACCTTTGGGAGACCGGTACCCTATCCAGTTGGGGAATATATACAGCATGGAAAGTGGCCTTCGTGTACCTAGCATAGCTCAAGTAACATCATCATCATCATTTAGCGTCCATTGTCCATGCAGGCATGGGTTAGATGTTTTTGACTGGGACTGGCAGGCTGGTTGGCCATACTGAGTACCTGTCTGGTTTGGCTTGGTTTCTACAGCTGGATGCCCTTCCTAATGCCAACCACACCGAGTGTGGGGGTGATTTTACATACCACTCACATGTGCCATTCGTGAGTGTGACACAGGAGATTTTGGTGATTTTACGTGCCACATTCATTTTAACAATAATTTCAGAGTATGAGAGTTTTAAATGTTGCTTTTTGTTACTGATGATCAAGGCGTAAAGTAACTAAAGTCTTAAACAGCACCCTGTTGGATATGACAACAAAAATTCCAGTTGATTATTAAATCAACATAAGAGCCTGCTTGTTAAATTAACCTGCAAGTGGCTGTTCCCTCCACAGTTGTGTACTCATAACAGTCTTGAGGGAGATTCAGCATGACAATGTGTGACAAGGCCGGCCCTTTGAATCAAATTTACAACTCATTTTTGTTAGCTGAGTGAACTAGAGCAGTATGAAATAAAATGTCTTACTCAAGTATGCAACATGTCACTGAATGAAACTCAACCTTATAAATGTGAGCTGAATACCCTAATAATCTAGGCCCTGTGCCTTCACTCTGGATAAATATACACACACATGTCATCGGTCAACAGGGCCAGAGCATTGGATAGATTGCTTTGTGGTAGCCAACCCAGCTCTCTGCTCTTTGCCATTCATTTCAGGGATGATAAACTATATACCATTCCTGTTCTAAGATAGATTCTCTTCTCTTTTTCCTTACTGTCTCACTTTCTGAAAGTAATTGGCTGTCATCTAACCCAGAGAGGGATAGGTTCCATCTAATTTAAAAATGCCAGACACATCGTGAGTAGTGATGGCACTCCTATGATTCTATCAGGAAGTGAAGGCCCAAGCTAAAGCAAATACATGCACACACAAAACTATATTATATATATATATATATATATATATATAAAAGCAAAGTTCTCTTCGATGTTTACTAGTAGTGTATCTTTGGTACTAAACAATCCCATCTATCTGATTATGATCATTAATAAAATCATTCAAATTCATTTTTGATAGAGTTTTATCTTGTGTGTTTGTTTCCTTTATTAGAGGTTAAGCATCCCCCCACCGAGGGGGGCGGATAATCAAATACGAGTGAAAATATTTAGCTCATTATATTACAAGATTATTAAATGTGATCCTTGGAGATATTTTATTTTTTGCCATATTGTTATTAAAAGAAGGTATATTTAACACTATGATAAGGGAAACCTAAACATTTCATAAAATACATGCCATCTGCTAAATTCAAAGGAAAAGGTTTGCAAACAGTGCAGAAAATGAGAAATACATAGAAACACTGAGCAAACACGTGTATTAGTTTCTTGCTAGTATAGTTAAGATGGCTACATAAATTCAGATATCTGTGTGAATGTTCAGAATAGAATGTCTTACACTAGACTAAAAACTAGTAATGATGAATATGTATTTTTTTTTTAATACCAAGTTGAGCTAAAAGAACAAAGAAGTTTAACAGTATATAACGGATGAAGCAGGATTGGATTAATTTTGATAAGATTAACCTTTACTCTTGTTAAAATAATATTACAAATGATCATTCTAGAGTGACTAAGTTTGATCATTGCATCTGATGAATGAAAATGAACATATATAAAAAAAAATAAAGGAAATGTATAAATTAAACATTTACACACTCCAAACTTTAAGAGTTGAATTTCTCAATGAAAACCTGTTACAGGGAAGAGGGGTGAGGGAAGAAGAACCTGTTGACCTAAAAATTTTGTTGACAATGGCTCTAGTATGTGTGCATATCTATCTTTAGGGGTTGTTGGCTCCAACCAATGGCATAGTTGCAGCAGTTAATACACTAAAAGTCTGTTTAGTATGAGATTAAATATACTATTTCCACGATGGTGGTGACAGGGGAAAAAATAAGAAAAACAGGAGACAGTATAAAAGTTACTCAGGTGTCTATAAAGAAAAGTTATAAGAAATCAAAACTTAATATTGAAATAGTGTGTGTGTGTGTGTGTGTGTAGGAGAGGACACACCAAACAAAACAAACAAAAATACATCAACTTAACAATATTTGTTTTCTTGAAAATATTCTAAAAGTAAAAATAGTCACAACTATACAGATGTTTTTGAAACCATTGATCTTCCTTTTTTTTCATATTATATATATATAAAACTTTTTTTGTAATTTTTACTTGGCTTCTCTGTATTTCATTAAAAGTTCAAGTAACTGATAAAAAGCAAAATTAAATATATATGGGTGGGGAACCAAACTAAGACATAATTTCATATATATTTCATTCACCTGGCTGCAATAGGGATTAGGCGTAAACTGTTAATAAATTCACTTTAGTAACCTAACCATTAAATACCTCTAACATTTAGCACCGTCCTCATTACTTGTAAGCAAGTCACGAAAAACTTTGCTTTTGTATATTTTATTTTATTTCAAACAGAAATCTAATAATTCTAATAATTAAATGCAGCAGGCTTAAGGGGCTATCTACTGTATAGTATTAGGCAGAAGGCAATTTAGGTCAACAGGAGGATTAAAGTTACTTACTTATAGAGGACAAGAACAATGACCCAGTTTTAGCTGCAAATACCTGAAGTATATGTAATACTTCAATAGGAAACTTATTTAGGTTAAGGGTAGATTGAATTCAGAGGAGTAAAAAAAAGTGGGGGTGGGGGTGGATTTTAAGTTGATTGTGAGAGTAGGGACAGATTTTTGGGAGAAAATTGAATGTAATAAATACACGTGTATGCTTACAAGTCATAATGTTGGTTCCACTTAGGATCGAGAGTATTTTTACAAGGTTCTGTTGAGTGGCACTGCCCTGAACCATCAACACTTATTTTGGCAAAAGGATCTGGTAACCCTGCGGAAAAGAAAGAATAATTGCTACTAATACGTTGAAATAAAACAAAGATATCTAGCTTTGAAATTGAGACAATATTCATAAGATATATAGGCCATAACTTGCTTGTAGGAGAGTGAAGTAGGTTGCAGATTTGTAGAAAATTGAATCAAACGGTACATAGCTGGTATATTTTGTTCACTAGCTCCCTAAAGGGATTTGTTTGTTCGAGTGTAAATATGTGTGTATACACACACACACACTGCAATTTGGGAACAGTTGGTTATAGGCTTCCAATGAATCATTCATAGTTCAATGCATTCCTTAGTGTTTTTTTTTTAAAACAAGAATGCCTGTAACTATTTCAAAAGGCTTTTTCATAGAGCACTGCATTTCAATCGGGTGGTGATGAGGGATTATCAGTTAAGTTTTCTTCTTTGCTGAGAGGCACATGTACATCACTGGCTTCTGCAGATTCCTCTCTCATAAATTCCACTTGCAAATTTATTGATCAACCCACAACTATGCTAGAAGACACCTACCCAAGGTACTGAACAGTGGGGATTGAACTTAGAAGAACCATTAATTACTGTGAAGGGAACTTATGTAAAGAACTGTATGTAACTAAACACCACAAAGTATTTTGTTCAAAGTTCTAAAAACTGTCTCGGATAACTTGCTTTACAAAGGTGTTGAAAATCATTCGGTTGGCCTGGGATTGTTGATTCACTGAAAAGTGTGTTGCATCCAAGCATTTCAGAAAATGGTTTATAGTTATCACCATGCCGATATGGGTTGGATGATTTCACGAAAGCTGGCTAGCTGGAGAGCAGCACAAGGCTACAATTACGTTTTGGCATGGCTTCCATGGGTGGATGCCTTTGCTTAACATCAACAAGTTTACAGAGAGTACTGAGTGCTTTTTATGTGGCACCAATACAAGTGCTTTTTATGTGTCTAAATTTACAAATACAGAACCTAAAAGTCACACAGCTCATGAGTTTCTCATTGCAAAGATGAATTACTATGCAAAATTTCAACTGCATATGTGCAACAACACAGCATGCATAAATACATAAATAAACACACTCACTTTTTTTAAATCCTAAAAAGTACTTAGTAATAATTTTCTATGGTTTAAATAATTTATCTATAGGCTAGAATAAATAACTTTACTGCTAACAATTTTATCTACAAAGTGCTCTGATGTAGCTTGTATTTGCTCTAGAGTGCAGTGAAGTATTTTCATTTCTTCTGAAGTGTACTGCAAGTAAGAACAGTTTGAGAATCATAACTACACAAGATGACATTACGTCTCTTGTATTGTTATCTAGGTGTTTTTATAGTAGTATTTCAACAGTGGTATTTACTTTTGAAAGTGGGACTGAATTCCATAGCTTATACACACTTCCTCTACACCCTATTTTTTTTTTTGCCACCTCATCAAAGGAATCCTTTATATGATCATTAAACACTTACATGTAACCAACTGAATTTTTCTGATGTGACCCTAAAACTGGCTGAACACAATGGAACCTCTTTTTTTTTCCATAAATATTTTTACGTATATGTACTCAACATATTCATGATCTGTTTATATCTACATATACATGTATAGGTACAGGTATGGTTATATGGTTAAAGAGTTTGCTTTCCAACCATGTGATATCAGGTTCAGTTTCACTGTATGGTACTTTGGCCAGGAAGCCTTTTCTATAACAATCCTGGGCCAATCAGAATTTTGCGAATAGATTTAGTTCACATGTAACCTATAGCAGGTATACAACACACACAGAGGAGTAGCCGTGGTAAGTAACTTGCTTATGAACCACATGGTTCTATGTTCAGTACCACTGTGACACCTTGGTCAAGAGCCATCCACTTTTGCCTCAGGTTGACCCAATCCTATAGGCGCAAAAGTGGCTGTGTGGTAAGTAGCTTGCTTACCAACCGCATGGTTCCAGGTTC
>JACXVO010019352.1:27456-38395 GCA_015501135.1 Hapalochlaena maculosa
TGCAGGATTAGCCTGAGTTTGAGGAGCCTATCACATACTCTGACTACCTCAAATACCTTATCTACACACTTCTCTGTATGGAGTATTCCAACACTTCCAACCTCATCCTCATTGCTAACCCAGAAGATCTTATACCTATGTGCCTTGCCAGTAAGGAACCTGGCTGACGACCCTCACTACCTAACTTCTTGAATGCAGCATACATCAACATGCCTTCTCTCAAGCATCTCAACAATCTCATAAGACCTATCTTTCAGTGTGCTAACGTTTAGGGAGCCAACTCTGAAGAATGATGGGGTTTGGTGGGGTGCTGACTGAAGGTGTGGGATGGCAGACTGGAACCTGAAAAGAGGATGAATGAGGTTTGCGAGCGCATGTGGAAAACAATCATGGAAGCACTACAGCTTTAGCTTTAGCTTGCACTCAAAATACTTCCTGGAGCAATTGTATGTACAGGGGTGGGACAGAGTGGGAAAAGGAAAGGAAAGTACACAAGAGCCTGAAGAAGGAGAGGGTGGATGGGAAAGAGTAAGCAGCAAAGGCAAGGGTGCAGAGAGAGAGAGAGGACTGAAGAAGGGGGTGAGAGACTACAGAAACAGAGGTGAGTGACTAGCAGCAACCAATGGTAGGGTCACAAAAATATCCAGGTGTAGAGACAGAGTGGGATAGGGTGAGAGACGATCAGGTTCTCAGTGGTAGTGGATGGTGAGAGATGATCGGGCTCCTGGTGGGGAGGGGGAAGGGTGCCATGACCTAAAAGCTAATAGGACATGAGAAAACGAAGGTAACAAATAACATTTAACGTTGTCATTAAAACAGGTAGAAACGAGAAAATGGAAGCAACAGGTAATATTTAATGTTAGCAATATGAACATGCAATAAAAATAATAATTCATTCTAACTTTGGCACAAGGACTGCAATTTTATAAGAATGAGTTAGTCAACTACATTAACCCTAGTACTTGATTGTACTTATCATATCTGAAAAGATAAAAAGCAAAGCAAAGCTTGATGGAACTCAGAATGTACAGAATCAGAAGATATGCCCTAAGTATTTTGTCCAATGCACTAATGATTCTATCAGTTCACATATATGATGATGATGATGATAATGATAACAATAATCCTTTCTACTATAGGCTCAAAGCTTATCAATTGGGTTATCAATTACATCAACCCCAATGCATAACTGGTACTTATTTCATCAATCCTGAAAGGATGAAAGGGTAAGTTATCCTCAGTGAACTCGGAATATGAGGACAAATGAAATGTCTCTAAGCCTTTTACTCAACGTGCCAATGATTCTACCAGCTCACTTGCCTTAGTACAATAACCTTTTCTGTATAATCACAATCCTGTCAAAGATGACGTATGAGTGTTCAGCCTTTTGGCCAAACGACCTGCACAAATGATTTGTTAATAGCAATCAAATGTATGTGTTGTACATTAGCTCACCCCACTCCATCAGATTGAAGTTGCTTGAACAGATGTATGGTGTACATACACATCAAGTGTTGGTGGTCATAGAGCAGCTTGAGATGAAGTGTCTTGCTGAAGAATATAATGTGCCACTTGGTCTAGGAATAAAAACTATGATCTCATGATTCTGATTGCAATGCCCTGACCACTAGGCCATCACACTGTCACAAAGACACAAATGTGTAGCAGAGGAAAATATATATATTGTTGATAGAATCACCAAACATGGTTGAAGTAGTCCTTGGTGCCATGAAAGTGGTACCTGTGCCGGTGGTACATAAAAAACCACCAAACTCTTGTGCCACGCAAATGACACACGTGTATATGGTTGGAGTGGTTGGTGTTAGGAAGAACATCCAGCCATAGAAACCAAGCCAACCCAAAATGGAACTCGGTGTGGCCACCCGGTTCGCCAGTCCCAATCAAAATGTCTAACCTATGCTTGCATGGACAATGGACGCTAAAAGATGATGATGAATGAATGAACCTATTTTACAGGTACTTGCTTAGCTGAGCCTTTTGGTTGGGTGGAAGCAAAAATCAGCCTGGAAGTTTTGGACACTTAATGTAAGGGGGATGAAACTTGAATGCAGTAGGAAATTGCCCCAGTATGCTCACATTTTTACCACTCCGAAACATTAATAGTGGTGGTGATGATGATGATGATGGATGGGGGGAGAATTTCTTGTAGCAGAAAGTCGGGCATTAGCTGAAGAATTGTTGTAAACTGAAGCAGTCACAGTGCAAGCCTTATTTTCCATCAGCCTCATAGAATGAAGAATAAATGTGACTCAAGTGAAATCGGAACATAATGAACTATGACTAAATGCCACAAACCAATTAGCCCAGTACCTTAAAGTCAATAACATTAGTTTGGGGAGATTGTATAGATGATAACCAGCATTTCCTCAATTGATTACTGAAGGGTAAATTTAAAATACTATCAGCCGCCAAGCAAGCAAAAGAGCAAAACTAAAACGATAAAGGGACATAACTCAATACTACACTGCTGTGTACAACATCCAAATCTCGAGATCCAGAGTTCCATTCTTAATAATGAGTTCTAAACTTAGTACACGGTCAGACGATTTTGAAAGGAAGAGTTAGTTGATGAAAGTGATTCTCCCTCCCCTGATACATGACTGGTATTTTATTTCATCACCCAAATCGATGAAAGGCAAAGATGAGCAGGGTTGCATTTTAACTCAGCTCATAAAAAGCCAGAAGAAATACTGCATAACATTTCGTTTAATACACAAAGGATTCTGCTAATCCATTGCCGAAATTAATGATAAGGAGTCGGTTGATGATGACGAAATTGGTAGTAATGGCTGGGGAGGATGGTAATTTAAAATTTTATTCCAAATATGTTGGAAGCCAAAGCTGACTTTACAAAACTTTAACTGGGAACTTGTCATATAGTGAGATACCAATATGAAACATAACTGGTGTGCTATTGATCCTGATATTCATTTATATAATAATAATAATCCTTTCTACTAAAGACACAAGGCCTGAAATTTGGGGGTGGGGGATAAGTCAATTACATTGACCCCAGTGTTCAACTGGTACTTGTTTCATCAATCCTGCAAGGGTGAAAGGCAAAGCACCTAGCCACTTACTACTACTACTACTACTACTAGTAGTAGTAGTAGTAGTAGTAGTAGTAATTGTTTCAAATTTTGTTATAAGGTGGTGATTTGAGTCGATTACATCAGGGGGAGGGGTAGGTTCTATGCTCGAATGGTACTTGTTTTATTCACCTTGAAAGGACAAGTGGTTAAAGCCGATCCAAGTAGCAGCTGAACTCAGAATGCAAAGACAATGCAACGGCACAAATAGTTTAGTCCAACATATTAATGGCTCTGTCAGGTCACCACCTTAACAGCAACGGTGGTGGTGGTAGTAGTAGTAGTAGTAGTAGTAGTTCCTAGCTTTAGCAAGGCCACAAATTTGGGAGGCAGGAAAGTCATAGAAATTATCCCCAAATATGTGTAATTTAATTTATTGTCTTTGGAATGACAAAATGCCAAGTCAGCCATATCTAATAACAATGATGAAGAATGGCAATAATAACAATAATTATGAATTTTGTGGAGTTTGTCTGCAAAATAACTCCTGGTTACCTCACCTCTCTGCCTCCCATTGTATGTATATATATTTATGCCTGACTACACACATACACACATTTCTCAACACAGTTATCAAACCGATTAACCTACCACTCTAGAAAATAAAATTCCATCAAATGGAAAGAACAAGACACAAGAAATGTGCCTATGTCCTGTGCCATGAGGACCAAAGACTTGAAGTTTTTAAGATTGCAAGGCAGTATGTGAGATATAATCATGATATGGGAAAGAAATGTGTCCAAATGGATGACGGCTCACAAGACTTCAGTGACTTTAAGAAAGAGGTCTGGAAGATCCACTATGAAAGACTGCTGAATGTGGAGAATGAATGGGGCACAGGGAACCTGCCTGAAGTTGCAGACGCTTAAATGATGATGAATTATAAATCTTTGTTTTTAGATTTTTCTTAAGAAAGCTTATAAATAAATATTCATTTTCTCTGTTAAATTTTAACAAGTTACTTTCCTTCCAATAAGAAATGCCATGTATCTATCTATTTGCTTATCTTCTTATCACTGTTTTTATCTGAATCTCTCACTCAATACACGTCACCTATATGACTCACAGGCAATGTCCAGTTCAGTTGCTGGCATTCGATGATTTCAGAATGCTGTTGAATGATTATTTTCTTACAATCATTTTAAAATCCATTTCATTATTGAACAGTTTGTCATGAATGAAGAATAAATAGGTTCACATAGTGTAAGCAAATGATACAACAGCATTCCATCAATTTTTATTCTGATCTCTCACTGAATACATTCTCTCTCTCCCTCTCCATATATGTCTGCATCTGTGTGCATGTTTAATTTCTCTTAAAAGAAGTAAATTGTTACAAAATGGGGAAAAATTACTCATCTCTATTAACTTATGAATAAATAATTGTTTTTCTCTTATTGAATTCTAATAACTATATTTACAATACTACAAACATGTTCACACACAAGGTCAGTCATATGTTGTCTTCAGTGGGGTTGGGAATTCATCAGATATAAACATTTTGGCTGCTCAGTGTAAATTTACTTTACCAAGAGGTTCTCACCAGCATTTCAATTATGAAATTGTCAAATTCTCTAAAATTATATATAAAGACATTGGCTGTCAACATGTTCTGCCTGTGGTTTACTTTACATAATGCTGCATGTAAAAATATACAGAAAAACTAATATGCATCTTGATATATTAAACGTTTCTTTTATTCCAAGACTGTTTTCCTTTGCTTAATCTTTTGTGGAATACACACACACACCTGCTTTTTAATGAAATAAAGAATTACTAATTCCATGTTATGCAATAGGAGTAATAAAATCTCATGAAATGCTATCGGTTGCTAATGAAACTTGAAATATCTCCCATAAGAAACAGGACATTAACAGATGAAATGTCAGTGTGATGTCTGCCTTGGTAGACATCTTGATTACATAGATCAGTTAATAGAACAATCCTTAAACTTACCCTTTTCTTTAGTCTTGCTTTCACTTTCTTTTCTAGTTCTTCAATCAGATTTTTATCAGTGATTTTCCGACGCAAGTCTTCCAGTGTCTCCTACAAGAGAGATGTTTTTCAGAAATATGTAGGCAATACAATTTTGCTTTTGTCATTATGCTGATTGGATTATCACAGTCAACACCTCACTTGCAATGCCTCGCTATTTTGGTATCAAAATATGAATAAACTCTAGTTGTAGCATATTTTATAGACACTGAAAGAATGAAAGACAAAGCTGACCAACTCCCCACCCTGCATAGGGATGATAAAGTACTGTAAGCAATATGACAAAGAGAAGTGCAGTAATGAGTAAATTTTTGAATTGACCCACGAAAACCCTGCAGATTTGTGAGTGTGGATTATGAAAGAATCAGATCTAGGAAAATGAGGCAACATGGAAGAAACCAGAAAGATTAGAGATGTCTGTAAAAGGCAATCATCTAGAGACATATAAACTAATGCAACTGTGAAGAAGGACAGGCTAAGTATGAAACAAAGGGAAGAAGAAGGTGATCACCAACTCAGTAGTTACTTCAAAATAAGGAAATCAATGAGCTCAACTTATTTACTTAAAGGTTTGTGAGTTCAATACAAGCCTGAAGACATGTACATTTTCATAGTTCTGAATGACAGTCAAATCATCATCATCATCATCATCATCATCATATACATGGCTCTGACTGATAATCATCAACATCATCAGCATATCGTCATCATATTTCCCATTCTTACATGAATCAGGCAGAATTTTTGGGGACAAATATTCCATGGATTAATCCCCCTTCCTGTCACCAGCCTTCATCTGGTTCCAAGCAAGGTAATATTTCCCATGGCCAGACATTTTTCACAGAAGACTGGGAACAAGCATGTTTTTGATGCATATGTAATGGTAGGCAACACACACAGGTAAACTGAATCACACCCTGAGCAGTAGCACATTCCTTTGTGTCTTCAAACCTACCAAGAACTTTACCTACTCTTATCTCTGATTGTGATGGGAGTACGGGGTAAGGGAAGATCTGGGAATACGTGGAGTGAAGTTGCAGTCGGACCTTCGGGCCCTGAGCCTCACCATGGTAATGACCGGCGACCGAGACGGTCGGAGGCGGTCTCAGCTACACGACTGAAACCTGTGCCAGTGTGTTGTGGCACATAATAACAGTACGCATCTGGTGGAATGGCCGCTGGTGCTCGGCATTGGCATCCGTGTGGGTGGCACGTTAAAGCACCAAAACCCTGTGTCACGCGTAGGTGGCACATACAATCACCGAAAACCCTGTGCCATGTGAGTGATGCACATGTAGGTGGCACGTTAAAGCACCAAAACCCTGTGTCACGCGAATGGCATACGTGCAGGTGACATGTAAACACACCCCACACTCTCGGAGTGGTTGGCGTTAGGAAGGGCATCCAGCTGTAGAAACCAAGCCAAACCAGACAGGGGCTGGTTGTGGCCACCCAGCCTACTGGCCCCAGTCGAAAACGTCTAACCCATGCTTGCATGGAAAACGGACGCTAAATGATGATGATGATATTTACCCAACTGACAATTAATAGTTTGCACTCCATGAATCACAATTGTCATTCTCCAATCAACTTTGATTGAGCAGGCACTTCCATCATTTTTTCGTATACAATAATCCCTCAACTATCGCAGGTGTTATGTTCCAAAACCTCCCACAGAAATCTAAAAAAATATAAATACATATTGGCCACAAAAACTTGGATATACTGAGGATTCTGTGATATAAATTTGCATACACTAGCCAGAAAAATCTGTGATACTTAATGCATAATAGGTGAACTCTGATGTACAAAATCCATGATAGGTGAACCACAATACGGTGAAGGATTACTGTAACTATGTTTACATGGTTTTGTGTCATATTTTTTTACCACAACACTAGGGTACAATTTAAGAAATTTAGCTTCTATATCTAGCAAACAGGTCAAAGAACTGCATAGAACATCCAAGGGGAGAAAACTATTTTTCAGACAGGAATCATCTCACCAACATTAACATAATAAAAAATGAAAATGTAAAGCTAAAAGAGGGAAAACACGTGTCATGCATAAAATATATAAATATGTTACCTTTGTGGTTTCAATTTTTCTAATTTCAACCAGCCATTCCTCTTCCGTGGCAGTTTTGTGAATATTCTCTAGGGTTTTCTTGAATTTATGAAGTTGTCCAGCAGTCAGCAGCATTTGACGGACAAGATTCTGTGATTCCCAGATCTGAATAACAATAACAAATTTGAATTTAAAAACTGATATATTACACCAGACATTCTTTGAAGCAATGATACAATAAAGTTGATTACCATAATAGAGTAGATAAACGAAAATAATTATCACTATAATCCTCATTATTAACTGGAGAATGCTGAGGTATGGAACCGGTAAAGGAAATCAGGCTTCTCTGCAAACTTTTCATATTCATATGAAATATAATATACCCATGCACAGACCTAGCCATTGTCAATCTTACACTAGTTTGAAAGGATCATTTCTAGTACTGATTGTTAGAGCAAGTCATACTTAACCAAGGAATGATAATACCCTGGAGTACCACTTCCAAAATCACTTAGGATGTCCATGATATTTAAATTTAAAAAGAAAGTAATCTTCATTAATATAGCTGTTACATGCTTCTCATCATAACGAGTCAATTAGAGTATGTGATTGAAACACGAAAAGAACTTCTAAATCCAAACAATGCAATAATTCATTAAATATAATTAGCCTCAAAATTTCAGTGACAAACACTTTTATACTCTCTTCATAAAGAACATCATAAAGACTATCATAATCATCTTTCAGCATCTATGACAAGATCTGAGAGGGTCTATTGTGTTCCATGATTTGGCATGGTTTCTACAGCCCTTTCAAACACCAAACCACTTTACAGTACACATACTGTATTGTGTTTTTTCTTCTCTGCAATATCAACACTAATGAGTTAGCCAAGAAGTTTGCAAGACTAAATACCCTTCAACCAAGAGGAGCTATAACAGTGAAGGAGGTGGTTTTATGCATGAAGAAGAGAAATTAAAGAACGAGAGAAGAGAAGGAAAACTAGTTTCTTGTCTTAGAGGTGCCACTCACATTCTCACAGCCTTAAACAAGTCTCTTCTACTGCTTTGAGCTGATCAATACCTTGTGAGTGGAATCTAATAGTCAGTAACTGTATGGAAGGCTGTCTTTACATTGACACTACTTGGGCAGTGGTAGTACTGTTTATGTTCGGAAGGAACAGTAAGCCTGATCGCTCAGAGATTTGATGATGATGATGATGATGATGAACAGTAAAATGAGTATAATCAAATCCATCTATCCGTCAATGTCCTCAACCAACAATTCCTGGAAAGTCCTCAAGCACCTCCTTGTCTTATCAACGGTTATAAGACAGCTGAGACTATGGACATTCTTGGGTCTCCTGCCAGCTGACCCAGCTTGATAAATCCAACCTGCAAGTCTTTCGTGAGGCATTCTAATAAGTATTATTATAGATTGAGTGAACCTTTAGTTGTTTTTTTTTTTTTCGTCATAACTTTCTAAAATAATAAGAAATGAAGAAGAAATGCATATTCTTAAATGGCATTTTGTGAGTTTAGATTGCAATTATGTCGACAAAATTTAGGGGAAACAATGGTAGGGGGTGTAATTTTAGATAATACTTCACCACCAACATCATCGCCACTTTTCCCCAACTTTGTTACCGCAGATTCTGTATTGTAAGCAATTTTCACTTTATTTAATTATGCTAAAATATCAACATTACAAAATCTACAATCTTGAAAGCATATTTCCTGTATGCTGTTTAACACCAAGCAGCTTTGGTCATGACCTATGATCAGAGATATCCCATTTATGACCAGCTCATCTTTTTCTACATCAGTAACCACACGGTCAGATGTAGACTGTCATTTCAAATCATATAAGAAGACGCTTTGGATAAGGTCTTCCACGATACACTATGACTGAACCAAAGACGAGATGGTCATCAGTCAAATACATTCATTCATTTATCCGTTCAATCTGGAGCTAAACAATAAAATGCCAAGAAAATTTTCCAATCTGGACATACCGTTATGGTTGAAGGTTTCTTTGAAGGCCGGTCCTGGATTTTCGTGGAAAACTTTTGCTCGATCCAGTCTTTGTCCTGTTGTCTTTGGTGTTGTAAGGCATCGTCGATTTGGGAATATTCAGAATCTCCAGGATTGTCAGGTTTTTGTGGGGTCCTGCTACCATAAACTGGCGTGAGCGGAGGGGGGACACTGAAGTTTGATGTTGCTGGTCCACTGTTTAATGGAGTGTTAAAACTATTATCCCCGTGAAATTGATTGTCGACGAGAGGAGGAAGCGGAGGAGAAATGAAACTAGGGACGAGAGGAGGAGGAGGGGGAATAGAAGTGGTATTGGATGGGATGCTAGAAACAATAGAATTAGAACTGTCGGTACCTAGATACAACGGTGCAGAACAAGGTTTCAAATACTGTGGTGGTAGTGGCGATGGAGCAGCAGCGGATGGGACAGAAGGAGTATGGGGTATCACCGGTGGTAGTGGTGGAGGTGGCAAGGAAGGTGGGGGACATGATGTATCGAGGCCGGGGAAAGGGGGGAGGTTGAAGTTGCCCGGATACTCTGGTGTCGCAACGTTCTTCTGTTGGGGAACGTAATTCACTCCCGAATAGAATCCAGCTTGTTCCCTGATGGATGATGGTGGCGGTGGTTGAGGACGAGTCGGTGGTGGTTGCGACGGTAATCTTGTCATCACTTGCTGATGCATGTGTAATGGCGATGGGCGTTGTGGCGGTGGTACGTTAGTGTCAGGAAACTGTTCGGGTCTGAAACCGCTTCTGCTGTAATTTGGTGGGTAGTTGTCATTTGTAACTGGTGGAAGAGAGTTCGAATGTAACATGTTCATCGTGTTATTATTGTTGTTGTTGTTAGCGTTGGTTCCTTGTTCAAACCTAGACCTCGGGTGATCAGAATAATTATACGGTGGTAAAACTCCTTCAGTTCGGCCGTAAGGTGGGGGATAGTTTTTGGAGTCACTGGCAATATCACGATCTTTGTAACTTCCCTCTTCAGGATGGTTATATCTGGTCCCCCGGTGCTGTTGTTCGCTAAGGGAGAAGTTGCAGAACGCACGTTGGTTCTCGCCGTAGCGTCTGGAAGAGAAGTTGTCATTATTTGTGTCATATGGTTGATATTGTTGTTGTGACGGGGGTACCGGTGGTCGAGGCAGTGGTCTGCTTTGTTGATGCTGACGATGATATGTATCATCACTGAAAGCTGATGGTGAAGGATTCATTATAAAATACTGTCAATGCTCACCACTTCCACGAATTTGTATTTGGAAGACCAAAATATCACAAAAAGCAGCTTATTTTCTATTATCGTTATTTTCTCCTCTTTCTTAAATTACGTCAAATGAAGAAAGGAAGAAGGAAATCGAGAAGAAAGTTCAGGGAGAAACAAATTCTAGTAAGACGCCATGATAGATAACACGAGATTTAATCGAGAATTCGGTATTAAATCTCGTTGTACTACAATAATCATTGACAGTTGCTATAGCAACTAACCGAAGTGACGCAAAGGTAACGACACGATTAATGGGCATATATACAGATTCGTACCCCAGACTTCCCTTCATCTTTTGCCATGACTTTCTGGTTATTATTTATACTATTTACATTGGACGGATGTGTATCATCATCTTTGTTGTTACCACAACGTTTTGTCTGATGTACTCTCTAGTCTTCGTCAGATGTCCTGCTAGAATTTCGAACCTGGCTTCTCATTCCTTATTAAAGAAATGCACAGCTGGAAGT
>JACXVO010019451.1:261697-272267 GCA_015501135.1 Hapalochlaena maculosa
CTGTGTCTAAAACTTCTTGACTTCGTATAATTTAAGCAATAATAAATATGTCAAATCAACTTTGGATTTATAACCGATTAATAATGGGTGAGGTTAATGTTAACTTGAAAATGTAACTGACACATAACGATGATTCTAGATATCAAACACCCATATATATATATATATATAGAAACGTAAAAATCACCAACCTTAATCTGTCTACGATTGCGTATATAACTGTTTATAGCGATTATAATTTGAAAATACATTGCTCTTTTAACTATTAAGTCTGCTATAAAATTAAATTGATGGTTGTTGGAAGTTTGTATTTTGATGTTATCCATCTATGTGTGTATATGGGTATATATATATATATACATGGTAATTGTTCAGTTTATGACAACTGATGTTGTTATGAATGTGTATGTAGTATATATATATATATGTATATAATTGTATTGCCGTATCAAAGTATTTTACTGTTGCCAGACGTGTAAATATTGGTTTATTTTTGATTTATATAAAACAAATGTCTTCGTCGTCAGGCCATCCCAGACTTTGCTTCTGGTCTTATTATATTCCTGATGTCGAGCAGTTAAGGGCTCGGCGCGCTTATCTGCTTTGGCGCTTTTAAACTTGTTGATCCTACCTGACTACGATCAGCGGGGACTGGATAAGAAACTCGGCCGGCCGAAGTTCTCGCCTCACTTAAAACAATTTATTTTTTCGAATATCTTTTTTTTTAACCATTACTTCATTATATTGTAATCTTGAATTATAATTGATTTTTTTTTTCAATGTTCTAGTTAGTAGTAATTGTTTAAGTGGAGAGGGAGGTTCTTGTTATGTTTCAGCCACCCGGGCTATTTAGGTAGATCCTCAACCGCCGCCGCCCATCATCATACGTTAGAGCTCGGATTTCGTATTTTTCCCTCCACGTTACCTAATTAACTTTCTCGGACCTGCTTAATAATTGCTAATTATTATTATTATTATTATTATGAACTGGTGTTGTTTTCTTCAGAAAAGCATGAAAAATCTAAATATTTGTTTAACATTTCAAAATTCGAATTCGTGTAAGAAACTTGCAGAAGTCGTTAATGATGATCTAATTAAGATGTTACGAAATTTTAAAAAATAAAATTAAAATAGTTTGTTATAATTTTGTTGCATACTTCTATGTGCATGTTGTTGGTGCTTGTGTAGCTTCTTTTGTTATAACTTTGCATTATACCTTAAGTAACATTTGCATGCATTACATATGCAGCTATGATGCAGTTGGTTTGATTTCAAAACTTTTATTCTTTTTTTTCCTCAAAACTTTTCCCTCGAAATTTAAATGTAGCTGTTAGAAAGAATATATCTTAGCAAATGGTTATTGCTTATGGACTCTTTTCCTTCGAAACTTTCACCAAAATCTTCTAACCATTCGTTAGTAGTACTCGAGTGTTCTATATATTTCTGAAATATTAAAATATTGATCAAATTTTTGCTTTTAGATATTCTTATTGCTTCTATTTTGAAATATATATATATATATTAGTGGCATTATGTCACCCCCATTATCCCCCGGCATTGGCGACCGACCGACCGAACCCTGTCTGTGGGGCGAGGGAGAGATCACTGGTCTACAGCTGACTAAATTTTTGTCACAAGTTCGCCCCGCCAAATTTTTGGATGATTGTCGGTCAAGCGTAATTATAAATCTATCTCCTTGAAGAATTCTCCTAAATACAAATTCTTATACTGTTAGTTTATCCATGTAGATTATGGATCACTTTCCGCCAAATCCACCATTCCTCGTAGCTGTTGGCGCCCATTATTTTGAACGGTGGAGGGAAGGTCAATGCTATTGTGTTGAGGGATCACAATCCATTCTTTGCGCATTGCACATTTCATGAGCTGCAATAAAATAATTTTGGGTGTTTATCAATGAATTTTTTTTTTAATATTAAAATATACGTAACGTATCATTTCCATTGAAATTATTCTAATTCTTGCAATTTCTTATCAAATGGCGTCTTCGATTTTTTTTTCTTTAACAATGCATCAAAGAAATATTTTCATTTCCTTCACATCGGCATAAGTTTTGACAAGAGTTGATTGTATTGACTGTTAGTTGACCATTTTATTGTTTCAAATTGTTAAATTAACAGCAACTGCAGGATTTAGTGAAACCATCTCTGTAGAGTTGGCGGTTACTTTATTTAAACCAGCGTCTGATATTTCAAAGATCTGTTATGTCATGAGATTATACCTCTTCTGACCGTTTATGCACGGGCACACAGCTAGATAGATATATATATATGTGTAATATCTATAGGCATAGATATTATTCTTCAACGGTCTATAGATGTTAACGAAATGCACGGCGACCCAGTTGTCGACGAAGTGCATGACTTGTTGCGCTCTTTCTTTCTTCTCTTTAACGCCAATCTCTTGCTAACGACATTCTTGGTTTAACCCTTACACTTCTATGCAAAAGGTCTCCTTGTACTAAGAGTAGGCCTTTGTTTTTAAAAAAAAAACTTAAACCTTTCTTTCTAACCTACATATTTATGGGACTCTGTCTATCTTACAAATCACTCCACCTGTAATTTAGCAAACTATTTGAATAGAGTCGAGAGGAACTGGCCATTTCTTCACCAGATTCCTCTCTCACCAACTGAATTTCTTTGAATTATTCTCTTTAAAATATCACAAGATGTAAATATTAAAATATGTAATACCAAAACGAAGGCAATATGGATTTATATTGATTTTTTTTTTCTTCCTTATGCCATTTAGTTAATATTTGGAAAAATCATTCACACTGTATCTATAATGAAAAAATTTATACTTGTTAAATATAATTTCCTTAAATCTCATTTTAACAGCTTAGATTATATAATATTAATGTCTAAACTCAACTATATTTCCCTCAATTATTACAGAGATGGCTCCAGTAAATGAAACTTGCCCTGCTTCAGCTCACTTACTCAATAAATTAGGTGGGGAAACTGTAGAACAGGACAAAGTTACCAGAAGAACACCACTATGCGAAAATGTGGCCAGCAATGGCCCGACAAAATGTAAAGCCAATGCTGATTTTGAGGAAACAGAATCAGTATTCTGCAGTCCTAAATGCAATAAGGAGAACTGTTTGAGTTCTGCTAAATTCCACCACCCAAAACCGCCTACTAGTGTAAATGATTATAAACCATACACTAGCCTTTCCTACTTAATTGATGAGGGTCCCGCTCAACCGGCCACTCCAGAAAAGAAGTGGAATTCAACGGAATGTCATGAAGCACCACTCACACCTACTGCCAACCTGAAAATGCTCTCAAGTGCTGTTAGTCCTGAGCTGAGGCGGCGAGACTTACTTCAGGAAGAAAAAAGTAACAGGCATCTATTGTCTCAGTGTGATTGCAGCCAGCCAGAGTCACCTCATGGGCTCCTCAAAGAGAATAACTTCATTCAAGATACTGATTCAGGGAAAATGTTCACCACTGGTTCCCGAAAAGAGAAATCTCTTGGACTTTTATGCCAAAAGTAAGGAAATAGTTTTCTTTTTTCTGTCTTATTTCATATATCTTTTTCATTAGCAATTAAATATCTTTACGGTAAAGCTTTTTACAACAAATCCTCACTTGGTTAAGAAATTTTCTTCACTAGAACATTCTGGTTGTACTGTTTTTTAAACGAGGACCAAAAGAGAAAATGCTGGCAGAATCGGCAAAAGGCTCAGCATTTCTTCTAACATAATGTTCTGAGTTCAGATTCTGTTGAAGTCATCTCTGCCTTTCATACTTTCAGTATCAGTAAAATAAATACCCGTCAATTACTGGGGTTAGCGTTATCAACTCCCCGCTTGCCCATTATTTCATGCCTTATGTCTATATTAGAAACGATTGAAAATCAATTCTTATATTGATCTTCAGTGTTTCTGAACAGTCATTAACATAGTTTTCTATTGTTTTGTTTTTTTGTTTTCCCTATATACAGTAAATGGTGAAATTCCAGATTAATGTATGTAGATCAAAGCCTCTCTCGAGCTAAATTTAACTTAATATTGATCCGTTTTCTACATTTGAAATTGTAAATCACTGATAAGTTTCATTGCTAAAAAAGAAAATTGGTTTCCATATACATAATGTTTGTAGTCAATATATGCACAAACAGTTCAAGTAATACTCTTTCAAAGTGATAATTATAGTTTTTCCAGAAATTTACAATTTTTGCTTAATTGTATATATTTTCTTTACTTATTTTATCTTCAGATTTTTAGCCAAATATCCCAATTATCCTGATCAAAATGCTGGCATTGATATATCACTGGATGAAGTCGCACGGGATCTATGTAAGTAACTGGAGGAGATTGTTTATGTTTTGCAGAATGAGTGTTGTCTAATAAGTTTTCTTGCAAAATTTGCGTAATTTCTAAGCTTGTTTATTACCCCTTTTGCATTCAGGTTTGTCACATGTAATGCTTATTTGTTGCCATTGTCCCTAATTAATCACCACCTTTCATTACCACATTTATTTTGTGATGGGCTGTGTTTCTTTCAATTAATTATAAAAATAACAAAGGATTTAGTAAAATGACTTAGTTGCCATTAAGCTAATGTCAGGAATACAAATTGCAATTAAGGTTTGGTGGAATATTTTAATTCAAAACTAATGAAATCAAGACATTTGTACTATTTAGCCAGAGGCGGTTTCAGGCGGATTGGTCATGAAAAAGCTAAAGAAAATATATCCTACCTTACAGGTAGAGATTAACGCCACCATTCTTTTATGTGCGACTAAAGTTGTCTTACAAACTCCTCACAGAATGGTATCATATCCACTCAGCTATTGTTAATTATCTCTTCATTAATATGGTTTTACTTCAAAAGTAGAGTTTCATAGATTATTAATTGTCTAGACATATTAATTATATGACTGTTTAAACTGTCGTGTTGATTTACTTTTATCAATCTAGTTAATTGACTTTCTGCATAGATTAATGGAAATGGTCAATCGTTTTTCTTTTAAACAATACTATTAGATATGACCTTCACTAATTAGATAAACTTCTTTCAATGTGTCCACTAATTGTTACTATTTCTTTTCTTCTTTCAACAGCAGTTGGCCGGCGTCGAATATATGATATTGTTAATGTGCTGGAGAGTGTGGAAATAGTCAGTAGGGTGGCCAAAAATAAATATGCGTGGCATGGAAAGACAAATTTGTGTACAACACTAGCCAAACTAAAGGTAACCATATGACTACTATAATTTCCTTGTTGCTTTCTTTCATCAGGTCCTTATCAGTTTTGACAAAGTGACTACATTTTAATGCCAGATCACATCTATTCTTGCTTTGCCTCTCTTGACGTTCCCCAGAGAGACAAAATGGTGCAATTATGCCACTGAAGGGTTGACTCAACTACAAATTCCAAGAGCAGGGAAAAGAAACTCACAGAAACAAATTAGGATAATGTTTCAATTCCTGACTAAAAATCCAGGAGCTAACCATTTTTACATATAAAATTTGTAATTTATTTTAGTATGTTGATAATTTTACTCCTTGAGCACATGTCTTCTGGAGTCAACAAGAACTTTGAATGAGATTTGATTAGAAGAAACTGTGCAGAAGTCTGCTGAAAGGATTGTTCTTGTTTTTGAGAGATAGATTTAGTCGAGTACCTATTTTAACATCACAACCTGGCCCCTGGATGGCTTCGGCACTCAAACCAGTTATCCAGCTTGAAGAGAAATGAGTGAGGAAAGGTTAATTTGATCTCTCTTTTTTTATGGGAATCAGCTGTATAAAATGAATTGGTTTCGTACAGAAATTGAAACGGTATTACACTCTCGTTCTGACAGCAGCTAACCTTGTTGTACACTTGTAACTGCACTTCTAATGTTGATATTCTAAGTGCCACTTAGAGGTGGTTGGCATTTGGAAGAACATTCAGCTGTAAAAAACCTTGCCAAAACTGACCTCACCTGTGCTTGTGCCATCTGCTGAATAGGAAGGGCATCCAGTTGTAAAAAATCTCGCCAATACAGACACAGAAGTTTGGTGCAGGCTTTTTCCTGACCAGCTGCTGTCAAACCGTCCCACCCATGTCAGCATGGAAGGTGGACATTAAATAATGATGATTACCTAGCTTGTTTTCAGTAAAGAAATGAGCCCTTTGATTAAAAAACAAGGAGGCATAGTTTGACTCTGGTAGTCTTCAAAGCTGATTTTGTCAAATACGCCAGCTATTGTTTCTTGGTAATATTTTTTATGTTTTTGTTATTGTTTAGGCTTTAGCTGAGCAAGAGGGTTTTCGAGAACAAATGAATCGACTGAAAGAATATGAACTAAAGAAAGAATTAGTTGATAATTCTCGCTCTTATTCAACAAATGACTTGGATAACTTCTCTGAATCTGATCAAGGTAAGAAGCACGCAAAGAAATTTAGTGCCACAGCCTCTGTCTTGAGAATTATCACACTTCAATGTAGAGTCTTATAGTTGTTGATGTGTATTATTTTGAATGCTGCATTTGATAGCATAGAAAATGTACAAGCCTATTGAGTACATCCCAAATTCAACAGTGCATTTTCGGGGGTTAAGTGTACTGGGTGCTATTTTTGCACCGCTGGCGATTGTGAGACTACAAACCCCAAGTAAGGAGGAAGCGACGTGAGATAGAAATATGTAATCAACTATTCCATCTCCCTCAATTTTAAACCCTCACAGCTTGTGTCAGAAACCCTTGATTGAATTAATACACCCAATAGGTGCAGATGTGGCTGTGTATTAAGTAGCTTGCTTACCAACCACATGGTTCTGGGTTCAGTCCCACTGCGTGACACCTTGGGCTAGTGTCTTCTATAGTCTCAGGCCGACCAAGGCCTTGTAAGTGGATTTGATGGGCGGAAACTGGAATAAGCTCGTCGTGTGTGTTTCTGTGTCTACTTGTCTCCCCCCACCATCGCTTGACAGCCAATGCTGGTGTGATTTTGTATCCCCGTCACTTAGCAATTTGGCAAAAGAGACTGATAAAATAAGTATTGGGCTTACAAAGAATAAGTTCTGGGGGTCGATGTGTTCAAATGAAGGTGGTGCTCCAGCATGGCCACCGTCAATTGACTGAAACGTGTAAAAAAGTTGTTACTCCTGAAACTTGTACAAGTTTGGAAATTGTAAGATATACCAGGCTGATTCATCTTTCTGTACAGCGTTACTCTGTTAAATCAATTCTTATTTATTCACGTCTTGAATTGACCATCTTGCAATTTCAAGATTTTGATGCTGTGACATTATTTTTAGGAAGACATTGTAGGATAGGTGTGATTGACTGGATCTGGCCAGTTTGAACATAAAATTGGTAGAATTTTTGGGGTCACATATGGCCAGTTTAAATGCTAAAAGGTTAAAAAAGAAACTCATTGTATGAGTCTTCATTATCATTTATACTAAAAGAATTTCTTTTCGTTTTACAGATATCTCAAATTTATCCAATATACCCAAGTTTCTAGAAAAGTCATTAGGTATTATGAGCCAGAAATTTTTGATGTTGTTTCTAGTTTTAAAGGTAAGTTCTGTATATTTTTTTATCTTCACATTTTCTATTTGTGATTATTGTGTGGCTAAGATGCTTGTTTTTGTAGCGTTGGTTTCACTGCAAAACCATGAGCTAGTGTCTTCTACTATAGTCTCAGATTGACTTAAGATCTTTTGAGCAAATTAATTAGGTGGAAACAGCAGGGAAACCCGTGTGTGTGTTAAGTGAATGTTGATATTCCATGCTTGTCATTTGCTTGGGTGAAACAGCTATGATGTTGACATTATGGAAAGTCACTCTCAGTTTTTAAAAACCCGAGAACAGAAACCTAAATTCCTTCATAAACAGTTGTGACAAAGAAAACTTGGCTGTTAAATTCTGCCTCAAATAACTCACCATCTATTTCTTAAAATAGATGTTAAACATATGATAGGACACACAATCGACTATTTTTTTTTTACTCTAATAATGTTTGGTCAAACCTGCAAGTTTCATGTTTGATACTATTAATGGACTCTGCCAAGGATTCAACAATTTCTTGCTGAATAACCCACGCAAGTTATTTTCTTCATCGTGATCGAGTGTTTGTGCTGTACATTAGCACACCCTTTTAATTTCTGTTACTACATGACAACGTAACAACGTCCTATTCTCATCTTTAGAGGAATATATTTGTCCCTCATCAACATGATCTTTTTAGTTTTATATTTTCATATTGATCTGTATTTGTTTATCAGTTATGGAGGGGCCACGCTAGTGGTTCCTATGTTGGTGGCACATAAAAATCGCCAATCGCCCGCCGAGGCAATGGGGGGGTCCATGCATGTGTTGGTGGCGCATAAAATCGCCAAAACCCCTGTGTCGAGTGAAATGCGCGTGTATTGGTGGCACGTAAAAACACCCCCACTCTCAAGGCTGGTTGGCTTCAGGAAGGGCATCCAACCGTAGAAACCATGCCAAACCAGACTGAGGCTCAGTGCAGCCACCTGGTCCGCATGTATAACAGACACTAAAGAATAGTGATGATGATAATGACACTCCTACTGTTGATAAACTTTAGCAGCAAGCTGGCAGAATTGTTAACATACCAGGCAAAAGACTAAGAGGTATTTTGTTTCTGGCTAAATTCTGATTTCATATTCCACTGAGATCTACTTCATCATTCATCTTTCGGGATTATTAAAATTAAATGCCATTAGTATTAGATTCAATGTAATCAACTTAATTATTCCTGGGTATGAATATATAGGTGCAGGAGTGGTTGTGTGGTACGTAGCTTGCTTACTAACTTCATGGTTCTAGGTTTAGTGCCACTGCGTGGCACCTTTGGCAAGTGTCTTCTACGATATCCTCGGGATTTGGTGGACGGAAACTGGAAGAAGCTCATCGTATATATATATTCTGTGTCTGTATTTGTCTCTGTCACCCTCGTTTGACAACCGATGCTGATGTGTTTGTGTCCCCGTCACTTAGCGGTTTGGCAACAGAGACTGATTTATGAAGTACTGGGCTTACAAAGAATAAGTTATTGGGATCAATCTGTTTGACTAAAGGCGATGCTCCAGCATGGCCGCAGCCAAATGACTGAAACAGGTATAAACTTTTTAAAAATGTATATATAAACTACACTCCACTGTCGAGCCACACCGGCAGAGTAAACTTATCAAACCAATATGATTTCAAAATTAAATTCATGGCTCACACATCAGACATTTGTTGGTGGAGAGAACATACCAAGGCCTCCATTGGACTAAATACGGGTAAGGTAATCCTAATCCCAAATCTGTTAGCAATGAGGAAACTATCCTTCTACACTTGGGCGGCCAATCACCAACCGCTTTACCATGGCACTGGCTCAAGAAATATTGTCACTTGCCTATGCCTCAACAATGTGTATGATACTGGTTTCAAATTTTGGCACAGGGCCAACAAATTCAGGGGTGAGGCTAAATCGGTGCTCGAATGGTACTTATTTTATAAACCCCAGACATGAAAGGCAAGACTGACTTTAGTGAAATCTGAAAACTCAGAATATAAATTCAGATGAAATTGCTACTAAGTATTTTTACCTGACATTCTAACAATAATGCCAGCACACCACCTTAAATGTCACCTGTGTATAAAATGTTATGAAGATGATGATGGTTTTCTTTTCCAGCCCAAAACAGTAAATCTCGATTTGGCAGCAAAAATCCTGATTGGTAACATGACGGTGGATAAAACTGAAAATTCTAAATTCAAAAGTGAGTTTAAACATTTGATTCATTCATTCTTTAGATCTTTTTTTGTTTGTTTTTTTAAATTCATGGCCTACACATCACACTCTTGTTGGTGGAGAGAACATGCTGAGGCCTTCAGTGGGCTAAATATGGGTAATGCAATCCAAAATCTCTTAGCAATGAGCAAGCTATCCTTCTACATTTGGGCGGCCAATAACCAACCACTTTACAGCATGAGTGTCTACTCATTTTTAGGGTATCAATTTACAACTTGGATGCCCTTTATAACTTTGCTTTGTAAGAGGCTATATAGTTGTTTTCGAAAGCACACATCTACAGCACAGTTTATCAACTGAGAATGCCAGAACCGGTTCCATACAGTGAAGCAGAATGAAAGACATCATGCCACTTTCCCACACAAGGCATCAATTGGTCCAATGTTAGTGTACGGGGCAACTGCTGATGGTGCCAAGCAGCGAAATACAATAGAAAGTATAGCCCTGACTCCATGTACAGATGTGTGTGTGTGTGAAGATAAATATGTACACACACACGCTCGTCTTTCCAGATCAGTTGTGACATTCATATTGTTGTATGTATGGAATAATAGCAGCTATCATAATAATATCAATATATATTAACAATAGCTGCCTGATTAGTTTGTGTTATGTTGGTTTTTTTTTTGTCTCACCTCATGGTAGATTCTGTTTCAGTCTATTTTCTTGTTTTCCTTCCAGCAAAAATCCGCCGTCTTTATGACATTGCTAACATCTTGACCAGTTTAGGCTTAATCCGTAAAATTCATGTCACAGAGATCCGAGGTAGGAAACCAGCATTTAAGT
>JACXVO010019451.1:1779936-1790848 GCA_015501135.1 Hapalochlaena maculosa
TGGTAGTCAAACTACTTACCACGAGGCCACTCCTGCACCTGAGAAAATGTATAATAATATGGTACACACACACACATCTGCCATATCTGTACCTGGTAAATCGCTATCTATAAATATTTTTTGCTTGTTTACTACTCTCTCTACCATTTCTTCAATTTATTGTACCATACCACCTGCGAAATATAAAAACACTAAACTAGTGGTTCTCAACAGGGGTCCATATAATGCCTAAGGGTTCATATAAGATTTTGTTGCTAAAATTTATCCACTATAAATTTGTCATACTTCAAAAATCCACAAGATATTTTAACAAATTCTTTTATACAGTTCCTAATAATATTTTGATACCAACTCACCTGAAACCTCTGGCTCTGTGCTAAAAATTGACTTGTTCTCAAAATGTTGAATTAAAATCATTCACCAAATCTTAGTCACAGCTTGTGTTCCTATACCTAGCTTATGGATGACCAAGTTATTTTATTAAATTTTTTGTTACATTTAAAATTAATTGATAGAAATACAGAGCAACTTGACAAAATGTGGTAACAAAAATATTAATTATAAAAATATGTTTTTTTTTTAAACTTTGAATGCTCATGAGAGTCCATCCAAATAAGATAGGAACCAAAGGGGTCCACAGGTAAAAAGAAGTTGAGAAATACTGCATAAGGCTTGTTGATAATCAATTCCCCCAGTCTATCATCGCCATCCATATCACTACTATTCCTTTCCTTGTCTTTTTAAATCATGATGCTTGAATCAAATGGACTGCATCAAATTTTTTTATATTTGATGTACCTCCCATGCCCTCAAGTCCACCACTACCCTCAAGTTCATCTTTCAGAAACATTCATCTCTCTACATCACTTTCCTTCACCAACTAACATTACTCTGTACTCTCTCCTTTTATACTGCTAGTCATTGCTCCTTCTATCCCCAAGTCAACCATTAACAAAATCTGTAACACTTTTATCACCGACTACCTGCCATTTGCTCTACTGATGTATAGTCACCAGAGCAAGTGATAGATGGCTATATATCTGGTGGTCAGTCAAACATGCGTTGGTCAGCTGTGTCTCTCTCCTGTTATCTTCTACCATTTCTGACATCCTACCTTTACTACTTCTCTTCGTTATTCCTCTGGCATTATCTCTTCTATTTCTCTCCACTATCATGCCATCACCCCAATCACTTTTCCTCCCACCCCATCTTTTCTATCTCTCCCTAATTCCTTCTATGCAATCACCCTCTCCTCTAAACACTTGATACACGGACAATACACAACAGTGAGGTTGTTCTGGGCATTCTCATAAATACATCCAGTACACCCTGTAAATAATTGACAAACAGGGGGAGAGATTGCAGGGTAGAGAGAACTCTTTAGTCTTTTCTTGGTGGCGACATTACAACATTTCTAGTGCAGGTGCCACAACAAAATGCACCCTGTACTTATAGTAAAGGGATTAGTAAATAAGTAGAGATACCATAAAATTGGGAGGACCTTTTAATCTTGTCCTTTTGAGGAGATAACATCCTTTCTAGTGCTGGTATGTGATAAAATATACATAGTATGCATTAGAAGGCAGCAACTCCAAATAAGAACTGACTTCAACTGTGATGATCCATCCAGCCCATGCCAGTATGGGGGGTGGGGCAAATATAAAAGTTATGATGATATGTGGTGAAGATTGTGTGCGTGTATGTGTGAGTGAGTGTGCACGTGCATGCATGTGTGTGTATGCATGCACATGCACTTTGGCAAGTATCTTTTGCCTTAACTTTGGGTAAATCCAAACTATCTCAATGAAATTGAGTAAACAGAAATTGTATGGAAACCCACTCTATTGATTGTACTAGTAATTAAAAGGTCCAGTTTTATCCCACTGTCAATTTGAGAATTACCTTAACTTTTTAGTGTTCAGATTAATATGTGAAAAGTAATCCTTATTCATTCACATTTTAAAAAATTAATCTGGCATTATTTTGTAGCTTCAATATTTGAAAGATGTAATTGTTTAGTTTTAGAATTAAATTATAAGGAAGGTGTGAAATGCTTGTTTCGGTCAGTTTAAACATAAAATGAGTAGAATATTTGATCTGGATATAGTCGGTTTAAACACTAAAGGGTTAGAGTTAAATATGTGTGAAATACTCAACCAATTTACATATTACTTCAATGCTCATTTGTTCAACTAATTGGTTGCTTATCACACACACAACAACAACAATTTATTCTCTCAAATAAATCCTTAAAACCAGTTTAAAATAGATTAGATTGTCATTGGTAGCAAGTTGACCAAAGGATAATGTCCTTTTTGGCTACTATCCATTGGTGACCATCACAAAGTACTTATTTTTTCAGCAATAAACATTTATTGTATAAGTCAACCAACCAGCCGACCAATCATTCTTCATTTTAATGTTATGCTTTCTTCAAAACTTTAGCATTTAAACAGACCATATCCAACCCAAATATTCTACTTGTTTTATGCTTAAACTGGCCGACCAGCCTCTCACACATATCTAGCAATGTTATTCTAAATATAAATAATCCCCTTATCAAAATCTTGAAACTATTAAATAATCTATGATTAATTAAAAACAATATGAATAAATAAACATTTCATTTGACAGAGTGATCTGAATGCTAAAGGGTTAAGTGGCTAGTTTAGTTTCACTCGAAATGTGTGATGAGACCATAGTATTTTAAGAGGATGCAATGTAACAATTTCCTATTGTTTTCCCTTAAAAGTAAAAAAAAATTAGATTTCAAAGGGAGGGAAAATTATCTCCACAGTATCCTTCCTAGATGTAAATATTGCGAACTGATTGCAAATAGGGCTTTAGCAACTGTCATAAATTTAGATTGCTAAGAATTCACCTAAACAATATGGTACCAGCCCATAACACTGATGTCTGTGGCTGTTTTCTATACAGTAAGTTGTGAGGTAACAAAACAATAATCTATTATACAACAATTACCTTTATAAGTGATTATCATTTTACTATCTGTTTGCAGCTAGTTTGTTTAAGCCATTGAGAGCTAAGAGTCTTTGACATGAACATAAATAGGCCAGTCAGCTGCAACACTTAATCATCACTACTACGATTAATATAATTATCAGCATTATCATTAGCATCCTTATCAATAGTCTAGTTATTACTGATAATGCATTCTTCAAAACAGTTTTAATTTACAATGTTTCACATTTATTAAGTTGGGTCGACCCAACAGAGTTTGACATGACTCTAAACATACACAATATTGATTTAACATAGATAAGAGTTTGATGGAAGTTTGGAGACATTTTGCATGTTTGTGTAAGTCTTTACAAACATTTAACAATAGTAACATTGTTTTACTGCTAGATACTTTTCATTAACAATGAAGGCTAAATAGATAAAAAGTTCTGCATTTTTCACAATGGAACAACAGATTTTATATTTTGTTATTTGTGCTATGGTGTTTTAATGAATTAAAAATATGTAGGAATTATACCATATGTATTTCAGTGACTTTCCTTGGGTCATACTGACAACATCACTTAACAGGATTCTATCACTTAGCATTTCAAAGTCTCCATACGAACCTGTTCAAACTTGGCAGTTAAGATAGAATTTACTATGAAGATAAGCATTAGATTTATAGCAAATGAAATATATTCAATAATTTTATTTTTAGTATCATCTCAGGCATTTTCAATGTTGAGAATGACAAGGGAAGGCCAATACCATTTGTAATTGAGGGAGCTAGAGAAAAATGAAGTGAGCTGTCAACCTCAAACAAATCCTACTACATGCATTGAGTATTTTCCCTGCTTTTGTTTATCCATATGTGTAAATAAATAAATACATACTTATATATGGGAGCACATACACAAATATAGATATGATTAATAATAACAAACCTACTCTATTAACTAATATGTGAGTACCTGTTTTTTTCAGACCTACTAATTTTTAAACAACAAAATATAAGTGCATTTGTATACACACACACTGACACATACACACACACAATGAAATTATAGTAGTCACAATTTATATTGAGTGAGTTGTATCAGGAGTCAAGAAGTAGAATAAGTTAGGTTGCGATTCATACAAATATCTACTTTACAATTGAAGCAATGATTCAATTGATTTCTTTTGAATATGATCAAACAAAGCAATTTTAGTTTATACTTGGTATCAATAACATACAAAATATTGATATAATGAAAAGACAAAGAAAAATTGTTTCTCACAAGGTGATACAACAAAGTGTGCAAACATGGTCATAACAGAGCAATGGCGACACAAGGTTGAAAAATGAAATTGAATACTGAAAGAGAAACAATGAGTTATAAGGGACTGTGACAAGTGTGTGAGCTTAGAGCGGCATCCAAGAGCAGCAGCAGTGGCATGGATTAATTGAGCTCAAGCCAGAAGTGAGATTGCTGAAATGAGATATGGACTGGTTTATAGTGGAGTCAAGTAGGCTTCAGGCAAGATACTAAAATTAAAGGCATACCGAATCAGGGTATCTGATTAGCTCCTGTGGTAACTGAGGGTGAAAACATCTGTGACTAAAAGTTAACCAATCAAAAAGAGGTTTGTTAGAGTAAAACAGGAGGATTTCCACTAGGTACATTTGCTAATTATAAAAATTATAAAGCTACTGTCAGTGATAAAGTTCCAAAATGGGCATTAAGGAAAATATGTCTTGCTACAAACTAATGGTTCTAAGAACAAAATTTTACATACAATGCATTGATGAACCAAGACCACAGAAAAAGATACTTAGTCAGGTGTTATACAGTGAAACAGAACTCAAAACTACATGACTCATGACTGCAACATAAACTTCTAGTTATGTCTCTAATACAATGCTTGTAGAAAATTAAGAACACAGCCTACCAACAAGAATTTTGCTAGTTTACCCAAAGTTTTATATATACACTTCAAAAGTGCTATATCATTTGACAGGCAATTTTAATCCATTTGTTTTTTAATTAAAACCATGCAATTAAATTGTTTTGTGTTTTTTTAATATGATTATAGTTGCAGATAATTCTCACATGACTGTATGAGGAAGTCATACAGATGACATTCATTTGATCTCTCCAATCTAGTAAAAACATATTTCTTGTTTAGAACTGTTTGCGTTACTGTTTAATCTGTATTTTCTTAGAATTCTGGCAATAGATTTACTAATGAACTTGTTATTTAACATTGCACTTTTAAGAGATGCATGAAAATAAGTAAAAAAAAAAGCTTAACTAATGTAAGGAAATAAAAAAAAAGCTTCCAAATAACCATTTATGATTAATGTTAATAATCCTAAATGGATATTTTCAGCCATTTTTGTTAAGAAGATAAGCTTAATATTTGTGAAAGCTGTATAATAATACCTTTTGACAGTTGAATAATGATTTCTTAATTAAGCATGAAACATTGTTTTAGAGGAGGACAAATGAAAAGTTGGTGACATTTGCACTTATTCCAAGGTCACTAGAAAATTAAGTGAAACACTTCTTACTGGCAATAGAAAGTACTTCTTGCACTCAGTTTTTTTAAGAACTTAATAGCATTTGTGTTTATTACTTAATATATAACGATATTTTCATAGGCCTAAGATAGAATTGTTTAACCCTTTCGTTACCAACATGGCTGAAACCAGCTTTGAATCTTCCACCAAATCTTAATCATAATTCATGTTCCTAGCTTAATGATAACTATGTTATTTTACTAAATTTTTTGCAATATTTCAAATTAATTGAAAGAAACACAGAGCATCTTAAAATAAATACAGTAACGAAAGGGTTAAGAAAAAAGGTATTAGTTATTTGATTTGATTCCAGTTTATTATTAGTTTTGTCAATATCATATATAAATGAGAAATATTTGAGAAATAAGACAAAATATTCAGACCAACACTGTATTCTTGCAGGAATAAAGTCTCGTAAGTCTTAGAATAAAATCTTAGAACAAAGAAAACAATGCAATACTTGGTTTTGCAGATAGTTTTAGCAGAAATTTTTCCTTTTTTTTTTCTTCCTAAATTCATTTTCACATTAATAGGATAAATTGGGCAATTTTGATTAACTAATTAATCATAAAATAGTAAATGTTTTCTGCTAAGATGGTTAAGCTTCACCAAGGACCCCAAATCAAGCAAATATTGAACTCCTTATCTTGTTAATTGTATTGTATAATTCTTGGGACTTTTTTGTTAAAATAAAATTATGAAAATATATTCTTTTAGCTTAACTCTAGCATTTAAATTTCATAGTCAAGTGTATTGTTTATTCATTCACATTCTTTTGAATCAATTACATATTACCTTATAGTTTCAAGATTTCAATGCTATTCTTTTTTTTCTTTTACTTGTTTCAGTCATTTGTAAGACCAGTACTTATTTTATTGGGTTCATTTGCCAAATTGCTTAGTGACAGGGACACAAGCACACCAGAATAAATTTTACAGTGGTGGTGGAAGTACAAATACAAACATATACACCCCCCCCCCACACATACAATGAGTTTCTTCCAGTTTCCATTTACTAAGCCCAAGGCTATAGTAGAAGATATTTTCCCAAGGTGCTACACAGTGGGACTAAACCTGGAACCATATGGTTAATAAGCAAGTTACTTACCACAGAGCCACTCCTATTTTTAGAATGACATTTTTGGGTAGGTGTGAGAGGTTGGATCTGATCAATCTTAACATAAAACACTTTATATAAAAACATGTACAGCATTTTGGTTAGATATAGCGAGATTAAATAATGCTAAATGGTTAATATTCAGGCAGATAAGCAAAATAACTTCTCATAATCACTTTTTATCCCATATATTCTATACTCTTTACCTATAGACTGTGTTTAACAAATTTGTATTTAAAAATACATTGCTTTAAGGATATTGTTTTTATTATTAAAATAAAAACTTCATGGCTAATTGCTTAAATTAAATACAAAACATTCATAATAATTACTTTAAAAGTTTAATTATCACAATGTATACTAATAATGCATATATCAGTGTTTGTGCATTTGCTCAACCAGTCAGTTAGTTTGCATATTGATATTGTGCACACATACTGTTTACACATTCTCACTACTTCATTCTCATCTTAAAACGTTTGAATTCATATATTATCAACTGATTTCATCATCTAGTATTACTTGGGTATAAACATTTTAACTTTTCATTACATAAGGGTCAAAAGAAAACAAGCAAAAAAAATTTAATCAGACTCAGAATGTTAAAATGTGGTGTCTATGTTTCTCTTGTACAAGCTATGTAATACCAAAATGTGGTCATCAGCAAGTAGCAGTTTTAATATGTGTGTGAGAATGTATTTATATATGTGTATCAGATAGGTGCAGGTATGACTGTATGGTAGAAGCTTACTTCCCAACCACATGGTTCTGAATTCAGTCCCACTACATGGTGACTTGGGCAAATGTTTTTCATTATAACCTCAGGTTGACCAAAGCCTTGGGAATGAATTGGGTAGATGGAAACTGAAAGAAACTTGTCTTGTGTGTATGTGTATCTTTATGTTTGTGTCCTGCTATTGATTGTCAACCAGTGTAAATATGTTTATATCTCTTTAACTTAGTAGTTCAGCAGAGAAAACCAATAGAATAAGTACTAGACTTAAATTTTTTCTTTTTTAAAAAAGCAATGGGGCTGATTCATCCACTAAACATTTTTCAAAGTTTTGCCCCAGCATGGCTGCAATCTAATGACCGAAACATGTAAAAAATAGATATACATGTAGACACACACACTCGCATAACTTGTTTATTTAGAGTTGTTAAATTAATTGTAAGGATAATTACAGAATACTTACTAATGGGGAGACTCGATATTAAATGTACAGTTAAATTTGTTGTAATGTTGCAGTGATTAGGATTATAAATTTTGCTTGATAACATACCAAAGCAACGATGAAAAAATTTTGATTCTGATGTTTACAAAGTTTTGTAGTCCGGAGATGGACGTACAAATAAATAAGTCGACAAACAGGTTCAGTTATAAACAATGTGTATTAATCACAAATGGTACAAAATATATACAAGAAATAAACAGATAAAGCAAGTGAGTGAATATGAGTATACGGTAGTATACGCTGAGTATGCACCAGTTAGATATGCTATTTGCAGTCTAATATATAGTCAGTGGACGAGTCTATTATTACCACTCTTCAACACAAAATTGGGAAGCTTCATTATTAAACAAAGGGAGCTAAGTTAGTGAACTACACTTGTAGTTAATACTCTAAATAAAAAGAATTTATATTTTTTAGGAGGATAAATTTTGATGAAAATATTTAAAATTCAGATAAATTACAAAGTTTCATAATAGCTCATGATGAGAAGAGACAAGAAAGAGAAAAAAATGAAATGAAATTATAAGTGGAGGAAGGGTATAAAATGATTATCTAAAGAATGAGAATCTAAATATATTATTTTTATCGACAGAATCCAGGGAAAAAAAATAAAGAGCCTGTAAAAAGAAATTTGTATGCATTTAATGCTTGCAATGGTCATTGGCTTTTCCACTTCTTACACCCAACAAGTAAAATAAAAATGTAACAAAAAACAGTCTACAACTCCTTCTTCTACTGGAATAATACATGCATTTCTCTAATTAACCTGCGTTCAGTATTAACTTTCATTATATACTAGCTTTCAAGTGTTTGTTACCTGCTTTCAAGCATGCTTGGTTTGTGTTGTGATGTTTAACTCCTGATCCAGATTGATGTGAATTCGTGGACATGATCTCCATCAGCACTTTAGGTAGGATGCATTGTTCATCCTTTTGAACCTGACTTCCACTTCATATACAAATAGTTGCATTGATTATTGAGAGGGCATGTGGTGTAACCGTGCAGGCGCAATGGCCCAGTGGTTAGGTTAGCAGACCTGCGGTCATTGGATCGCGGTTTCTATTCCCAGACTGGGCATTGCGTGTCTTTATTGAGCGAAAAAACACCTTAGCTCCATATGGCTCTGGCAGGGGGTGGTGGCGAAACCTGCTGTACCCTTCTGCCACAACTTTCTCTCAATCCCCTCTTTTCTGCTGCATATAGCAGCTCACCTGCGATGGACTGGCGTCTTGTCCAGGAGGGGAACCTATACACCTAAGAAACTGGGAAAACTGGTCCCTATGAGCCAGCCTGGCTCGAGGCAGGTTTTCTTCTTCTTATGTGGTGTAATCTCTACAAGAGTAATTGATGGCAGTTCTAAGACGGTCATGTGCAAAAACCCTTCATGTTGGTTGTACAGTTGAAAGAAATCTGAACTGTGTGTCAAATAGTTTTCTTCATCTATGTGTGGGAGGAAAGTAGTTATTAACTAGCTTGAAAAAGTTTCACCTATACTAGATCTAACATTTAATGAAAGAGATGATTTAAACTAACTTTCTAATAATTTAAGTTAAGTGTATAACCCACAAGTGTTGAAATAGGTAACTACTCAATCAACAATATGCAATATCTTTCTGCTCATTCCTTTAACTAGGTAATTGAACAATTAGGCCAGATGGTAAGATCCATCGTTAATGTAGATTAGAGGTTCTCAAAGTGGCGCCCACTTTGAGAACCTCTAATCTACATTAACGATGGATCTTACCATCTGGCCTAATTGTTCAATTTTGATCTTGAAGGTATTATGTGGCCACGAGGGGGGTGGTGGGCGAAAAAGTTTGAGAACCTCTAATGTAGATGAACTTCTATTGAACTGATGTGTGTGTGTGTGCATACATATCTATGTATGTACACACGTATGTATGTATGTAAGTATGTATGTAAAATAATCACACAGGCAAATGATATTATTATAACTCTGAATTTTACAATCTAACAATAGTAAAATTCTTGAGTGTGAGATGAAATTTAGACACCAGATATTGCAAGCCTTGCTTTAAGCCAAGCTCTCTTAAAAGTTCAACAAGATTAACAATGAATTTATCCAGCAAGTTCATTTATCCAGCAAGTTCATGAAGTCCATTGCAAAAGATCTCCATTTGTCAGAAGGAACAGTCAGAAATGTTGTCAATGAAGACATCAGATATAAGTTTTATATGATTAAGAAAGATCAATTTGTCAGAAAAAGCAATGAACAACCACTACATCAGATCTAAAAAGCTCTTAAGTAAACTGAAAAGTCAAGTAGAAGATTTGATGTGGCTTTTCTCAAACAAGAAAAAACTTCAACCAAGATCAAAATGACAGATGGTTATGTGCAAACCATTCTGAAATTCCAAATGTTATGCATACAAAATTTCCTGCAACAGTCATGGTTTTAGAGGTTGTCAGCAATGAAGGACATGTGATACTTCCCTGCTTCTTTCCACAGGGGTTTAAAATTAACTCTGCCACCTACATGGAGGTCCTGGAAATAATTGTTAAGCCCTGGATAGATTACGTAATAGAAGGGTATATGTATTTTAGTAAGACTCTGCACTATCACAGGAATGGATGGTTGAAAATTTCCATGATCACATAATCCCTAATAGTTGACCTCCTAATAACCCAGATCTCAATCTATTGGACTTATTACATGTAGAGTGTTGTTGAGAGAGAGGTCAATGAACACACCCAGAATACCAAAGATTCTTTGAAAGCTAGTATAGTCAGAGCAATGTTCAAAATGAACCAAGATCACTTGATGCAAGCATGTAGATGATTTAGATCTCATATGGAAGCTGTTGTTGAAGCTGAAGGTGGCTTTATTGAATAACATTACAGAGAAGAAGGTTTACTTTTATCCTCATATCTTTTGATAAATAAAGTTAATATCTGTTATTGTATACTCGCTTTATACACATAAATCTGTCCTCAAATATCTTATGCACCCTGTATAAGTATATATGTGTATGTGTGTGTGTGCGCGCGCGCACACACACACATACACACACAC